>JASCZW010016170.1:0-19158 GCA_034211315.2 Aedes japonicus | reverse complement strand
TTATTTTGACAGAGTGTGTCATGTGAGGTCATTATTAGGGGCGCATTATTGAGCTTGGGACCGAGCTTGGGACCGATGTGCTAGTACTGACTGAGCCAAGAAAAATCGGTTTTGTATGGGACCTACTGGTCTTAGAGTTAGCTCCATGGCACAACAGCTGTCTTATGTCTGCCGGTTTCATGCGGTCTCGTGTACAATCGTGCTCACAATCTTTGTGTAACCCAATTCATCCCGAACACATCTCTATCAGAAGTCAAGTATGCTTACAAAAAAATAATAATCTTAAACTCAGATAAATTCAGGAGAGAAAAAAATATCCATTTGTTCGAGGTCGAATCTATGCGTCATTTGTACTGGAATTGCTCGGATGAGTGAAGACTCTGCCGTCGACAACAGACGGATGGGATTGTAAATGGAATCCATAGAATAATTATAGAAAAATGAAATGACATCGAACGAGATTGAAGACGGAGACCTGTTCCCATTACAAACGTGAATTAATTTGCCGTTGATCTCGTTCGAGAAAGTTGAAGTAGATTAAAACCCATTCTAGGAACCCTTTGACCATCCTACGCTTGTGAGTCACAGAAAGGGAGAGATATATGACACTTGGCACATCCATTCGAGGGATAATGACTGGCAAGAAGAGTCATGCAGCGTGCGAAAATTTTGCAAAGGATGTGAAAAATTACTCCCCCATCAAAAGATGATGGAAAAATGGTGCTCGTTATCTGTAAAGTTGACGTTCCTTCACGTTGTAGATATACCGGTTAACTTTCCTACTAACGAACCGGCTCACTTCTATTTGAAAGACGTCTGGGCATCTTTACTAGATAGCTTGTTCTAAAAAAGAGAGGTGAAAGATTTTCTTGCAGTCGGTAAGTTGAGATATGCGACGACGACGACGACGACGACGAGGCTATCAGAGGGATGCATTTGAAAGGTTGTCAGTGGTTGAGAGTTTCATTTATGTTTCACTTGCTCGGGGTGTCAACAAAGGTGAGTTGCTTACACTTTTCAAAAGAGGTTTCAGGATGACATGTTTACTCAGTGTGAAGGGTACTCTGGAGAAGTGACAAACAAAATGGATGAATTGAGTTAATTGTGGCAAGTGGTATCGTTGCACACGCGGGTTGTAGGTTTAAATGATTTAATTAATATTCTAATGAGACATGATTCGTGGGATATGATTCAAATCATTATATCGACTCATGACAGTGAGAAAATAGGTGGCGCTAAGTATTACTTAAGTTTTAAATTTAAACACTTATCAACTCAATCAATCCTCGATAGATTTGTAAAAAAATGAGAAAGTCAACGAAGCTGGAAAGAAAAGTCTACTAAGAGGGAGCTGGTCGTTTTTAAGGACGACCATTTTCATTATCTGAGCTCTCGCTTTTGCCCATTTGTTTCAATCAACTAAACGAAATTTCTGATTATTTTAATAATCAATTCAATGAGCATGCTTTTATGACCCGCAGGATATTCCCTGAAAACGTATCCTCCAATGTAATGAGACTAAATTGTTTCGACAGTAAGAAGAATATCCCCCCAAAAATGTTAATTTGCTCCTAATGCCGCAAGGCAAATAGCAAGAAGAAAAACCCTTAGCACCAACAGCATATACTTACGTTGCCATAATATCCGCCTCACTGCCAGTTTGTTTCCTCCTAATGGTGGTCCGGTTGGCCGTCCAGGCCGTACGAATATCGGTTTCCCAGAATCTGAAACGAACAAAAAAAAGTACAAATAAAAACGTATTAAAGTAAAAAACGTAAAGGAAAAATGAATCGAAGCAAAGTGCACTCACTCACAGTTACCACACATCAAGCAAATAGAAATAAATTTTCCATGTTGGCAATGAAGATCTATACACGAAAGGTTCACTGGAAGGAGAGACGGGTGCAAAACCTATCAACAGGTATTTTCCAACACAATAATCTCCTTGCCCGCAGCGAATGTCCTCGAACGAACACAGCAGGTAATATGTGAAGCAAAAAAAGGCAGCATTACGTTTGCTTTCAATAAATCGATTTCCATTCGGTGAACAACACAACAAAAGGGTTTGAACAAATAGAGGCAGAAATTCATCTCTCTTGGCGGCAGCTTCGCCGTTGAAGGGGAAATGAAATACGGTAACCGCTTCCAGGTACCTGTTGAAGTAATGGATTTGGGCGAAACCGATTTGGCTTATTTCAAAGAAAAGAGAAATCATAAATGTTAAGCTCCGTGATTTTCTAGGACCATGCTTTTTGTATGGACGGAGTGGAAGCTGATTTAAAACTTCCGTGGAATTTGTTCGGGCATTCGAAGGATCACGACTGGTACTTAGTGCGTTAATATCATGAATTTCGGCACCAGATTATCTGAGAAGGACATTTCACAATTGTAAACCACAACTGTATTCGATTTTTTACGCAACGATGTTGGAGCAGATTGCTGAACAACATAATCTTCACTTTGATTGTTGTTTTTTGTATTCTCCCATGCGCGGAGTAATGATCATTGATGAAGTTTGTTAGAAGCAGATAATTCTTCATCTCCATGCGAAGCGCTAGGAATGGACGGTAATTTATTGCTAGAACGAATTGACATGAAGAGAAAGTGTATTGATAGTTCCGTATAGGGCAACGGCAGGCTTTGAAATTGAAAGATACAAGTTTGAAAATGATCAGAAGGCATTGAAGGGTAGTATCCGGTAGTATCAAGGTTGGCGAACGGAACGCAACTGGGACGCGTTGGGCAGGCTGGCTGACTTGGGTATCATATCGATGTTCCGCCGCTTCATCTCCTCCAACAATCGCTTCGAGTAGTGGGCCGACGCCAGATCCGGCCAGAACACCGCGTCTTTGACCCTATGGTATTTCTCGATGAATGACGCAACCTCCGGCAGGCATTTCGAACTATAAATTTTCCTGTTCACGGCCAGTCCGGAGCGAAAGAAGAGCAGCTTTGATATCCCCTTCTCGCTGGTTGTCAGCCACAGCAGCACTCTTTTGGGGAACTTGGTGTGTGAAATGAACTCAACCTCGGAGCTCATTTCCTTCGTGGGAAGGGTAAAATACGATGTGCCCTGCCAGTTATTGCCATCCAGGGTGAGATAGGTCTCGTCGTCCATCACCACCGTCACGTCGCGATTCACCGGGAAAATTGAGTTGACCTTAATCAGCTGCTGCCGCTGCGTTACTGCCTGCAGCTACGAAACCAGTGGACGCAACTTCCACTTCCTGATATGTATGTTCATGTTCGCCAGGTACATTTTCACGGTTTGACCGGTTGAACCGATCTCCCGGTCAAGCGCACGCAACGATGTAGCAACTTTTCCCTCGGTCTTCCTCTTCAACAAACGGAACTGGGCTTTCTTTCGATGCTCTGATTGTTGTCTAATGGTGCCAAGATGTTTTAGATGCCGGAACGGGCGTATCCGGTATCCAAAAAGTGCCGCACGATGCCCGTTTTCGACGCGGCGGGATGCCGTTCTTTGAACGCACACACTTATGAACAGAGTTGCTTCACTGTTTTTGCCATCGCGGTTAGAGTTCGACTGATAGAGCTGTCAAATTTTGTCTGCTGGCGCATGGGTTACTGTGATTGATGCGCTGCATGGGTAGTTTCGTCAGTGCGGATGAAGGTAAACCCATGAAAAATCGAGACCACTTCTTTGAGATTGCTCTTTTGAGATTTTGAACATTCCCGCACTGCTTGTTGTCTGCATACACTGTACGTACCATCAGTCCCCACAAGTTTTCGATCGTATTCTAATCTGGAGAACAATCTGGCCACTCCATTACCTGTATTTTATGTTCAGGATGACTACGCCATGGTCACTCGTCTGTTATGAACTGATGCGTTATCTTGTTGGAATACTCAATCACCACGATGGTTTAGCTGCAAAAATGTTAGCAAACGGATTTGAAGCATCTCGATGTACTCCTGGCTGTTCGTTCTTGTTGACGAAAAAGCAATCTGCACCACTCCGTTTAAAAAAAAGGCCACCCAAACCATCAAACTGCCCCTCCAAAGTTGCGAGCTTAAAAGATGTAGATGTGTAATGGCGTAAATCAGCTCTCCTACACGGTCATTACGAAATAATGAATAAAGAAAACAAATACACTCTCAAAAATATGTACAAGTTTTTTGAGTGGATCTACTGTTATGAAACGGAGTGTATTAGATCCAAAACACCAATACTACCAATTAATACTTTGTGCCGGCGTCGGTGGTGTAGTGGTAAGCGTGACTGCTACTGGCACCCCAGTGAGTCTGGGTTCAATCCCAGTCGACGTCGGTGGTTTTTCTGAGGCGAAAAAATCTTGGTCACGTCTTCCTTCGGAAGGGAAGTAAAGCCGTTGGTCCCGGTTCATAGTCACGAGTCGTTAGGTAGGGTCCAGGTGGTGGAGTCGTCTCCCTGGCGTCGGTGATTGTCACCATGTGAGGAAATAGGCCGACGGAAAATAAATAAGTAAAAAAAAAAAAATTAATACTTTGTGCCTGTTGTTCAAAATGATGAACCAAATAAATAACAGATATTAATTGATATGGAACAAACATGCATGTGCATTCATGTGTCATTCATCTTTTGGACGCTTTTGTGTCTCGATTGATAGCATATAATTAACATTAAATTATGGTTGCTCATTCGAGGCTCATCATACAGCATTCCTGTGTGATGTTATTTCAATTCTTGCCAACCTGTTTCAACTTGAAATCAAATGGAATGGAACTGATAGGAGTAGTGTGATTCTACAAACTCGGTTGAACAAAACAACTTTAATTTTCATAGTGAATCCTTGAGTCCGGTTGTTTTTCACGATTAGATGGAATGACAGTTAGAGATTCAACACAAAAATTCCATCCAATAGCACAAACCAGCAACCAAACAAAGGCGTTTTCTTTGTAATATTGATTTTTGTATAGAAGGATAACTATTTTAATTAATATAAATTCTTGAACTTTCTGTGGAACACCTGCCATCAGGTTCCGTACGGTATCCTCAAATCATCGGTACCATTTGCTTTCTTCGTACTTTCGAAGAGTTTCCGCTTAATCAGAGCCAAGAACTTCTATATTGGGCGAAGTTCTTGACAGTTTGGTGGAATGGATGTATTTGGCACGTATTTCACCTCTTGTACCTTCACCTTTTCAAGACGGATATCACATATTGACAAGAAACCAAATCAGGCCAAAACAGAGCTGGATTGTTGATGATTTCGGAGAATACTCTACCGTTAACTAGAGCATAGTCAATTTGATTCTCTGTTCGTTGGTCATGTGATCCCTAAATAGCTTTATGGATGTCTTTACAGGGAAAGGTGGTTCTTCGGACTATTAAACCATGGGAAGCAGCAAAAATCACGCATCGTTGATCTTTATCATTCAATACGATATGCAGACTGTTCGGCCCAATCACTGCGGGCAGCTATTGTACACTTGCTCTAGCTGCGCGTACAATGCTTCTTTGCGTAAACGGGTCTTCTTCGTGCGTGCAGTGTACTTTGGTTATGTTGTAGTTGAAGAAACGGCCCTGATCCTCTGCTTGCACATTCTCGCATTCATCGGAAACCGTCCAATCACGCGTTGACGGATTTTTTCCAGCACTACGTGTATAGCAGTGTATTGAGTCCCGCGCTGGTGAAGACAAGAATCAACAGCTCCTAACAAGGAGAATAGACTCTGTTCTTAGCCGACCCTGACATGGAGAACAGACGCTCAGATGGAATGCAACCTTTGAAGAGGGCAGCCACCCCTTCCCTGTTAACATATGACCAAGGTCCTACTGGGGTTGGTTACTGGATCTTTCCTAGACCCCAATGGGCATCACGAAAAGCTAGGGATAGGAGCTACTGGACAAGAGACAAAAGACCCAGTGGAATCTATTTTATACCTGCAGGTACGTGAAGTACCAATGGTACACATTGTCCAGTCAATTACCAACAAAAGATATTGCATCCCAGACTTAAAGGATTCAACGATGTGTGTGGTTTAGTACAGGCTCTGAACTCAACAATGGTCCAGATGGAGTGATCTAGTAGATTCAGGTCAGGAGAGTTCGGAAGCTATTCATCTCTGGTCAAATATCTCGGAAAAAGACTGTTACAGAGATCCAGCGTCCTTTTGATGGTGTCTAATCTTATTGGAACGTCCATTTGCTCTTACCAAAATGTGTCATGTCATGTTGCTACAGTGTCCGTTAGAAACTTCTGACTTGGCTGATTTTGACGCCTTTCTCAATGAATATTAAGGGGATTCTACCGGAAGCAGTAATTCCTGCTCCAACAATCACCGAAGCTAGATGATGTGACCTGGCTGAATTCATACGGTGAGAGGAACTCTTCGGTAAAACTGGCGATGAATTTGATAGTCTTGGTATTGCTCCACAGTGAAAATTTTCTTATCGGTGAATAAAATGTATTGATGACGTACATTACCGAACTGCTTCAACAAAATCATTGTTATCTGGCACCGTTTCTCTTTCATCCTGTCAATTAGGTGGTGGTTCTCAAAAAAAATATAAGAACGTAATCCGAATTCCTCATGAAGAATAGAATGTTCTGATTTGGGGTCAATGCTTTTAGATTGACCGTCAACAATTTCGATTAATTATTTGACGAAGTAAATTTCGGTTCTGAGGAGTCCTTGCAGTTCTTTTCCTGTCTCTTCCTAAACGATTCTATTAATTTCCAAGCTCATTCTATTGTTTCATAGCACCTTGAACTGGTTGTATTGGCTTTTATCTAGCGATGGACACAAGAGGATTTCCTTGCTTATACAGCTCAATCACCGCACTTTGGAATGGTTTTGGCTTTATTGTGACGCTACGCGCGTACGAATTCAAAACAAATTTTGTGCTTTTGTTTTTAATAAAGGAAGGTCAATTACGCCAAATGCGAACTATACACTGAGAGAAATACCACAGACAATATTTCTTCACTCTATAAATTCTTGTTGCATTTGGTAAAATGGCGTCGAATCCAAGTGGAAAAGCGCAAAAACTTTTCGGAAAGGGAGCAAAATCCGACTTTTTCGGTGCGCAAACTTGCCAATCTATTTTACCCTTGCAGCACACTTGTTGCAAATCGGTTGAAGTTACTTAATTAAGACTCAAAAAAGTTACATTCAAGTTCAGTGTTTTAAAATTGTTTTACCAACGTTTGACTGTGGATCGGCAAGTTAGGAGTGGATCCAACCGAAAATTATGCTCCTGTCTAATGGACAAGAAGGTAGTACACTGAAAGTTAATTTTAGTTTATATTACGAAATCAAAGGTAATACTCACAAATCCATTTGTTGTTTTCAGCAACGAAACTAATTTGTTCTTTTTATGAAGATACGTTCGTAATTAATGGTACGCGCTACTGTCAAAGGCACGAGGCTTTTGTTGACACAGAAAGAACATTCGTACAACGTACAAAAACAATACAAAGAGCTACGAATATTGCGTCACAAATTAAAAAGAAACGTCTCTCTGGTGGTTGCACGAAGGACTGACAGATCTTCTTTATCGACTCAAAATTTAATTGAGAAAAAAAGCGCAACCACGTGGAGTTGTCCAGCGTTTTATTTAATGTTTCTGACATGGGGTTCGATCCTGAATATTTGAAAAGTGCTGATTCTGAATCCGTGGTTGATCTCACTAGGTCACGCTGACTCTTGAGAACTTGTTTGATTAATGAGCATGAAGTTGTAGCTCTCGACAGTGCTTTAATTTTTATTTTGGGTTTGCTAAATTATTCCCGCCCATACCAGCAGGAGCACCATCAAGCATGAGTACGGTATAAAAGAGAAACAGTGATTGGCTGGTCATCACGAAGTTCATTTCGTGCATTTTACAAAAAGGTGTAATGATAGCATTTCACCAGCTAAAAAGCATTACGAATGTTTCATACCATATACGAGACATTTGTTCTATGTACAAAACCCATGTTTACGAAACGCGTTAAATCTACTTTACGAAAATAAATTTTCAGTGTAGCCATTTTTGAAAAAAAATCCCAACCTTGCTGTGCCGAATGTGGCTCGTCACGCTGGAAAATCAAAAGCATATGAGCAAATTCAGTAATTTAGAGGCATGTTATGGAGGTGTGCAGTGACCGTCATGACAATCGAAACATTCCACTGTAAAATATCGTGTTAAGGAGCTTTACACCAAGATTAAGCAAAAAAAATCCATAATCGACAACGACACAAGACTTTCAACAGCTTTCGGTTTTAAGTTATTACACTGCAATGCAAAAAAAACCATTTCCGAGTATTTCCGGACAAAAACAGTTTCTAAACTCCCCAAGAAATATTTTGTATGTTGCTATGGTCGATATTAACGAAAATATGTACGAGAAAAAATATCTGCAAAAGCGGCTGGTACCGTTTATAAGAAGCCACGACGCTTGAGCTCTGCTTTGGCCAGATTTGACCTCTTGTCACTATGCAAAATCTGTCCTGGAATGGAATAAGGCACATAAGGTCAAATACATGCCAACTATATCCAATCCGCCTAACAGTCCGGAACATCGCCTGATAGAAAAATTCTGGAGTCTGTTTAAGTGGAAACTCTATTAAAATCAGAATTAAGCATATCAAGATCGACGATTTTAAGAGAACTAGTGGTAGTGGTATCTGGTATCTGAGAAAACTATACGAAATCTGATGGTGGATGTTCGAGAAGTTTTCAGATAAAATATTTTTTTATAAGAATTAACATCTCTATCAAGTGTTTAACTGAATATATAACTCTATTATAATGAAATGCACTATTGGTTTTGTTAAATTAGTCTTGATTTTTCTTGCTGACATTATCTTAGTTTCCGACATTAATCGTGAACTGACTTTATATTAGAGTGCTTTAAAAACCACCCCTGTTTCAAATTAGAAGCAAACCATTTTTCAAAAATAGAAAATCATAATTAAGTTACACCCAGTGATGATAATGTTGACCTTGTTAGTTAGCTGCTAACAACCTTTGCCTACTTCATCCGACAGGTGTGGTAGCAGTTAAAACTTCGACAAAAAAATTTCGCTCACCTTGTCGGCTCGGCTCGTTAACGTGAGAAACAAATTGCAAAAGTTCATAAACCATCGCATTTCTTGTTTTGTTCATTTCGGTTCTTTTGTCGAGAAACGCTTAATATGGGCTTGGGTAATGGTGGCAGTGGCATTTTCAAGATCAAAGTTCACAAATTTATGAATTTTTGGAAGTTTGCGAAGAGTCTCTCCCTTCAAACAACAAGGTTGTCGGAATACAGGGGGTGTATAGAAAAAAGGGGGAATTGTTTTCTCCTAGCTTACCTAATTGAATATATAATTCGGAAGTAGCTCAACTGGTAGAGCTCCAACAAATGCAAAGGTAAATAATTAGATTTAAATTGTTAATATACTCATTTCAACTTAATTCTTTGCAAAGGGTAGAATTGATCTGGCGTAGAGGCCCAATATACCATACAATTGAATTAACTTGAACAACTTATTAAAACAATTTCGACTGAATGAAACGTTGTCGGCGCAGTTCTGGTAATGCAATGAATTCAACTACCATGTTACGTGCATTCAACCATACCGGTTTATATTACAGCCAGTAATGAAAAACATCAAACAAATCCTCTCAAAAATGGGAATCCAAATTTTGACCAGTAAATCATCTAGTTCTACGTAGGTGCCACTGCAAAACAACGATTATGCCCGAGGCAAAAACTCTGACGCAACTCCCAGTCAATGTGTTACATGATTTACAACTTTTTATTTACGAGCCAGTTAGCATAAAATTCTCGCCATCATTAGCACGAACTGTTGACACAAATGTTTGATCGGGGGCATAATTTGTGGGGGGAAAAAGTTGTTCGTTAATCTCAACTATCAGCTGTATGGAATCAACGCTCGCCTTACATTGGCAAATGCTCAGGTAGGGAAATGCGGTGTTGGCACTCGAAAGGAATAATTTGTACTGTTAAGCGATGGGAGTTTGGATGTTGTTCTAAAATATTGATATCGATGTATACAGCGCAATTGTTGGCTATTGTAATTAAGAGTATGCCCTGTGTTTGCTTTCATGAAGTTTTTGTGTTGCATCTGTACCACATGATCTGAAAACGGCTAAGTCTTATAGACATTTTTAAAACACTTTTAACTGCAGTTAAGACTTTTTTCATACGATTATAAAAGAGTTCAGAACTTGAATCAATTCATAGCAATAGAATGATTATGTCAAGCAAACCGTTAGTTTTATTGAAATGGTCAAACCAAGTCAATTTTAACTTCTAGACCATTTCGAATTATTTTAAAAAAAATGGGATAGAGCACTACTTCAGCAGCGGACCAATTTCCGTAAGTTTTTGTTTTTACGCAGCCAGATTCAATCCAAACGAGTTGTGTTCCTCAATAGAGTTGGTTAAGTACATAGGTTACAAAAATTACATATTTTCTTAAAAATGGTTTACGTCGCTGTATGCATTCATCTGAAGCCAATCGTAAATCAGGTTCATTTATGATGTCGCATACAGCTTGAGTCATTAAATGTCTGAACACAAATTTAGAACAAAATCAGATCTTTGGTGAAAAGTTTCATTAACTTTGATTAGTATTTCAACAAATGCACGCAACTCAACGAAACTCAGAAGAAACAGTTTTTTGCTCTAACTTTTTTATTTGAAATTTGCCAACAGAGTTGTCTTGAGATGATTTATATGACTAAAAAATATAAGTTTTGTCATATAAATCTTGTCAATGTCTTTTACCGTTTGCGGGTTATTGACGATTTTCTTATAAAACTACGCCCTTTTCAAATGTGTTTTACTTAATTTAAAACAAAATCTATCTTTAGTTTTCAGACATGATATGCAATAAAAAAAAAAGACTTTCACATGATGTTAAGATTTTTTTTTTAAATTTGCCCCACCTAAGAACCCACATTTGAAAATGGCCTATTTTGTTTACCAAAGCCATAATAACTTTTGTTTGACATACGATAGAGCTAATTTCAGCACACCAAAAGTTGTAACTGGGGGCAACCTCGGCGTATTGGTTAACATCCAAACCTCTCACGCCTAAGTCACGAGTTTGAATCTCACCCCCGGAGAAGTTACGAAAATGCCCAAAAGTGGTGTTTGACTGACTATGACGGGAGATGAAATAGCCCGAGGCTGAAAATCTCCATTATCAAGACAAAAAAAATTAAAAAGTTGTAACTTTTATTGTTCTACAATCAATGTGAAGACAACTTTGCTGGAAAATTGGAAATAAAAAAGGCACAGCAAAATAACTGATTTTTATGGGGACACCTGAAGCTACGTGGCAAAAATGTTCTAATTTGGTCATATCAAAAGGTACAGGAAAAATGTTCAACGAATGTTGCTTGAAATAATTTATTCTACAATTTTTCCGAATAATGTATGCCTTTATTTCTGCAAATAAAAATTTGGATTTTCGATTTCTCTGAAAATAAAATCCACCTTAGTTTTCATTCACACCAAAAGAAGCGCCTTGATATTTAAAACAACTTTGTGGAAGACAGTTTTACTCCAAATCCTCAAACTTAGGCTGAAAATGCATCTTTCCAGCTAAATTCACATTCTGGACCACTGTGCATTGGTAGCAGGAGAGGCCGCCCAATTTTGAATGTTGTGGTACGGTTATGGATGTCAGGCATTGAATTCTTGAATGCTGGAAATTTGTTAACGAAAGCCAAAAAAAAAATGAATAGCTTAAGTGAAAAAAAACGTTAAAAAGAAGTCGAAGAAGATGAAGAAAAGCGTAGCGGATGAAGTGGAAAACAGATTGAAGAAGAAAGAGAAGAGAAACGGAAGAGCAGAAGTACAAGCAGTTGACGGACTAGTGCAAAAAGAGCAGCGTAGAAGACAAGTAGAAGAAGAAAAGCGGAAGACAAAAAGCCGAGTCAGAAGAGTGAAAACAGAGGAAGAAAAAGTTGAAGAACGTAAGAAGCAGAAATAGTTGAAGCAAACCAACGGAAGAGCAGAAGGGGAAGTAGAGAAGTAAAAGAAGAGAAGTGGAACAATAAAAGTTGAAAAATAAGGAAACTAAGAGGAGTGTGAAAATAAAAAATATACTAGAGGGATTGTACATTAAGGTTTTAATGGATGAGACAACTTTGTAAGACACGAATGCACCCTTCTGGTGCAAGGAGTCGCTAATAAATAAAAAAAGTGCGTTATTTAATATCCGATTATTAATCTCGGTACTGTTGCCAGGAAATGACAAACTTATTTGCCCCAGGATTTGTCTCCAAGAAAGACTTCAGCTTAGTATCTCGGGAGTCCACTTTAGCTACTCCATCGAGCAAACCTGACTTTTTTCCACTGGTCAGGTAATTCGGCTAAATAGCTCGGTTCTTTGCCTTGGTGGCAATTGTTGAAGCAAACGCTACAATCTCCATATTCCGTTAGTAAGGCAAGTACACTATGATGAATGGATTCCATTACCCTTAAAATGATTCTCGACACTTGTTTCATACACAATTTTTATCCTACTGAGTTAAGGTAAAAATTGTGTAAAACAATTGTAGCATAACGTGTTCAGTATAGAATGAAATCTATGATGAATCGAATTAGGGTTTGTTTGGCTATGAACCTCAAATTCATACACAAACGTAACGGAAAAAAATACAAATGTGGAGTCTATTTGTGACTTGACATTGTATCTACTGAGCTTTAATAGCATTTTGTAAGAGTTTCAAATATTGTAAATTGCGTTGCTAAAAAGTGAGATGATACCGATGTTTAAGAGACTACGAGAATAACTTTAACTTTTTAAATGGATGTCGTTATCAATCATACTGAATCTAAGAGGATTTGAGTTGTTTAGTGGAATATCTGTAACTAGAAATGAGAAGAAAAAGTCGAGTTATTAGTACGAGACACTGAAGAAGTCTGCTCATTGTAGACGAAATACGCGTATCTGTTAAGGTAAGCAAAGGTAGTTATTCAATGGAAAATACTAGTTTTTCTTCTAATTTTTAGTTTTTTGTCATTCGTTTAAACGGTGTACCGTTTAAATCCGCATACACAAAATCCATTCACAAAATTCTGGTTGGTATCCTATTATCACCTTATTTTCAGGAAGTTAAAGTAATAATTAAAATTAGTTTTGGCATCATTTGTTTTGTGCTGCTTAGGTCTCCATTTTGTTGTGGTACAAGGCGAGGTCAATTTCGTGCCGAAGCATCTCAACCCCCGAACACACCGGAACGGCAGCTAATTGAAAAGTACTGGGCCATCATGAAGTAGGCACTTTGGAAGCATCATAAGGAAGAGAAATCGGAGGTAGATATGATGAAAAAATGGATTGCCACACAAAAAAAAGTTGTGAAATTGAAATTGAATAAAACAAACACGGGAAAATATTCATAACATGTTTTATTTTACTCCCTGAAAGTTTGAAGATGATTGGTTTAACGAGCGAATTTTGCCGAATATTTGTGTGTGTGTCACAATTTGATTCCGTACACCCTTTAGTTACAGGTATTCCACTAGACAGCTCAAACTCTACGATTCAAGTACAATAATACCCTTTGCCCAGGGAGTCGAGAAATTTTGCCTTAACGAAAAATTCTTAGACCAGACCGGGAATCGAACCAAGCTACCTCCAGCATGGTGTTGCTTCGAAGCTGTGTCTTTACTGACTGAGGGTTTTAATTTGGAATTCCCTTTCCGAGTAGCAGACACCAACATATGAATACCTAATTTCTTGATCTTGATAACTGGCCTTGGTATGAAAGAGCTCAGATTAAGAGGTAAAATACCTGAGCAAAATACCTAAGAATTGCAAGCAAAATATGTCTCGAATACCAAAATTTGTTATTTCGGATACCTGGGAATACCTGAGAGGTACTATTTTGGTATTGTCTTACCTCAATTTGGTATTCGTATAACATTGTGGGAACACTTTTATGGTATTATCTTCAGGTATTTTACATTTTATGCAGCGCTCCTAAATACCTAAGCCAGTTATCTAGTTATTCGGTTCTGCTCTGGGTACTATACATGGACGGATGCATTTATAAAAATATCTGCACAAGCTACTTCAATTTCTCAAGTAATTAAATTGTTTCTTAATAACAAATATACCAAAGTGACGGTTGACTGATGTTGCTCTTCTGGAATGGAATTTTTACGTCCATATGATAAATTTTACAGGTTAGTTATATTTTGTCACAAATGTTCTATATTAATATATCGTTCAAAAACGTGGAACAAAACTACGTGGAAGAATAGAGATCATAATAACAGCACCGTCATCAATTTATTTTTTAATCGTTCGAAAATATTTTAAACCATATTCAAATGAAAAACGTTTTTACATTATTGAGTAGGTATCTAAGCCTATAGAAAAACAAATAATTGTTTTCTCCAAAATTTCTTTTTAACGGTAAAATTACAAATTTTGTCAGATTTACACAATTTTGTCTGAAAATATTTTCATCAAATTTTGTCTGTGTGACCCCATAACAAGTTCAGTACTGCGTAACACATAAAAAAATATGTGCTAGTTATGTGCCAAATAATTGACTAATATTATTGGGTTACCCTAGTAGCACACTTGTTGCCATTCGGTTGAGATAACATTAATATGACTTGCTAAGTCATAATCAAGTTACTACAACCAATTACGATCATAGTGTGCTACTTGGGTACTAGAATCATTTCCATTACACATTCAGGGGGGAAATTATTGTTTTTAAGATAATAAAAAACGACGACCTACCTCATAGTAAGAACCCATACATTCATTTTAAAAACAAACACCACACACATTGGGTACAACCAAATCTACTATAAGCACTAGATCTCCTGCAATGTTCTCTTCAAATTGAGCATTTGACACTGAAGAAGTCTGTAAGTCACAGAAAAAATAGACCTATCTGTCAAAGCATAACTTTTTTCTGTGGAACGAAGGAATGTATAGTGTTTATTAAAGGTTTAGATTGAAAAAAGTGTTGCAACTTTTATTTTTATTTTGAAAAGTGATCAAGTGAAGTTTCAATGTAATTTTCCTTAGCTTTTCAATAAGAATCGTAAAACTCGTTACTATGCTCGTTAATGCGTGTGTGTTTTTTAAAAGGGTGTTCCGATCAAAATTTGGTCAAACTGTAATGTGTATGAATCGATCAAAGTTATTATAAAGAATTCAAATTCTTTTTTATTTTTGAAATACAGTGAATACAGAATACAGGAGAAATATTTAGCTAAGCTTTCTTTTACCGAACGCGAATTGCTGGGTCTTTTCGTTTAACACTCAGACCATAAGATTTTGGTATCAGTCCTCTTGTCCACTTCACTCGCCGCAGAACGCCAGTTTGCCTTGAACTGTTTCTCGCTCACAACAGCTTTCTTTATTTCCTTTATTTGTGCCTTCTTTAGGTTCCGCTTGACGATGGCCCATCGTCGTGTACAACTTTTGCGATCGTGCTTTAGCTAACGTGTTTTGTTTATCTTCGCGATTTGGAGTTACCTACTTTCTTGTACGCTGATAGTCCAGCTCGTTTTTTAGCTCTATCCACGGTTGAAGCCGCCACTCCCAGTTTCTTTGCAACATCTCGGACGGAGAGGTTGGGGCTCCGCTCGAAACAATGGGCAACACTTTTTGACATCGCCATGGCCTCCGGCTTTCGATTTTCCCCCGATTCATCTTTCCTGGTTCTAGACAAACGTTCACCGAACACTTTTAATATGTTGGTAACAGTTGATTTAGCCACATTGAACAATTTCACCAGCTTGGCGTGAGGGAAGTCGCTCTGCAGAATTTTCGTCATTCACGTGCGTGAACCCTGATGCGTTGCTTCTCTTCCTTTAAAAAACTGAAGTGCTGGTTCCCAAAATCAAAATAGAGGCATTGCATGCTACAAGCACACATATTCAAAATGAGGAGTGTGTGAACATTTTTTGTGCTGAATGCGAAAGCGAAATTTCGTCAAGTTCCAGCCGATCCAAATTTTTGATCGAAGCACCCTTTATCTTCACCCTGTTCCAACACAGCTTTCTGAATTGTAGCCGGTGGCAAAGGGCCACACAACCAAAACAAGCATTGAACACACGACGAAACACCAGGTTCACTGCAATACGTGGTTTCATCATGCAATCGCTCTTGGAACGGTAGCTTCAGATCCACAGCCAATCAATAAAAATGTTTTATAACTTATGAAATTTGACATAAAGTAGCAGAATTTCCGAGGAAAAAATGACAGAAAAACAGTTCTGCCAAAAGCCAAAGCTTAAACAAATTAAAGCGAAACTCTGAAATTGAAACATTATTCACAATATAAATTATATCTTCCGTGCCCAAGTTTACTCCAGATCATGGTTGTTGGATCTGACAGTCAATACGAGCACTGCAGTGCACTGCAGCTCATATCAGCATTATCCACCGAGCTTCCAATTTAGTACAAGCGAGTGAATGGACACTTTTTATCCACACTCGCGAGTCATTACTAACTACAGTCAACTCACCGTTGTTTAATCCAACTTTGCTTAGTTAGTATATAAATATATGAGCATCAGTTTTTCTCAAAGCTATGATTGCTGTTACTCCACAAAACCACCCAAACACAGATATTTCTACATGATAAAAAAACTGTTAATTTTTTATTTTAAAAATAATTCTCACTGAACATTCACGGTGCAAAACGACTGTGTGAACCTGTGCGAGTAGGACGTCCCCGGAAAAGCATGCTACTCCGTTTCCAAACATCAATGCAATTTTTCGGGCTCGCATTGCTCTCACAAAAAGGGTTCTCCGAACGGCACGAGCAATTGAATAGGTCGAGTGCCTTCCGAGTAAGGTGACGCGAATGTATGCAAATCGAGCATCATGTTCGATGCCTGTAGCAATTTCAAAACAAGTGTCCCACGGTAACTGAATGTAATTTTAATTTGATAGGCACCCTTTATCAGTGCATGTAAATGCAGTTCGTTGGAAACTCTGTTATCGGGCAATTGCAACTGTTCTATTTGTTTTAGACACGTTCATGGGAGATCGTTTGCATTTTATCAGAAATTTGCATATCAACACCGGATGGCAGGTCAGAAAATTGGGCCTCAAAGCGGGGGGAGTTTGAACTTTGTTTTCGGATTGCAGATTTTCTCTTCTTCATTATTCTCTACACGGAAAAATCTCTCAAAAAAAAGCATTGGAAGTGTACGCTTCGAAGAGAACACGAAAACTGCTCTAATTAAATAGCAATAAGAGTTGAAAATAAAGTCAGAAAATTATATTTCGATACTCAAAATATTTTAAACAATCAATCAATCACAAAAAAACAATAATTAATTGTACTATAACGTTTTCTGTTCAACAAATTCGTCTAATTATGCACTCAGATGAAACTACGGATCGAATTCAACGTTTTCTAATTAAATCGTCATATAATTAAAATGAGATTTAGAAACTGCTTGCGGTGTGCAAAAACAGAAACAAACCTAAAATAGTCCCCCTACACCCCTAAACCGAAATCTCAATTATAGAAAATAAAGAGAAAGGCAAACCTATTCCAATTATATCTGCATTCACTTCTGTTTTATTTGATAATACTCATAGCCACAGCCTCACTCTCATTCGTCAACATTCGACATAAAAAGGGAACATAAAATAAGTGTACCCACCTGCGCAAGTCTGGAGTGGAGGTGTATGGCGCTGCGACTTCTTTTATCTTGAGCACGATGATGGCAGTAATGAAGATGCAAATTACGTTGATCACCGTGAGCAGGCCGGAAACGATACCGTTAATTAGAAACTCCGTCGGAATGTAATTGGTGTACACGAACTCGTAGCTCGAGTTTCCGGTATAGGCTTCGCCCTTTAGATGTGGCATTTTGATGTCTTCGTAGATCAACCAAATGCAGGCCAGTGCCCAAAACAAACCCTGGAATGAAACCACCAAAAAGAAAGAGGGAGTTTAAAAAGTCTGAAAATATAATCAGTTATCTGGGTTTGAAATTTCAGCCTTATTAAACGCCGAAGTCAGATCATTCTAAGAAAACCGTCTCTCAAGGCCTTCAAGTCGCATGCAATAATACCCGAACCGTCCGTCAGTCAACATTAATATCAATTTTCCTTCCACTGCAGTAATATCATGGCCATCGCCATACTCATTCTCATCATAATGAAGTGAGCGATTAAAATTTACAACGACAGCTGCCTCATCCAAGTTTCATGACAACCAGAGGCAGCTTAATTCAAAGGACAAACTTTTCAGCTTGGCATTCCTAATCAAATTAAATTTTACGACACTGTTTATCAAACTTCGCATACGAAACAAGAACAGCCCAGGGCCACTCGGTGGAGCGTCATAGACTGGTTACGGAACAATTGTACAAAGCTACGCCTGATGGGGCACACTGGTCTCCCCGGTGATTGAAGATTAATCCTGAAAGGTCCTGTCGTCTCCCGGGGCGGTTTTCGGCGATTTGATGTTTTGACATTAAATGGGTCGGTTTTCTTGCCCTAGCATTCGCCATTACTGCTTGATTGTTGGGAAATAGCGTCGTTTAAATTAACGATCACACGTTTGTAGGGACTTGTTCAAAATTTAGCTCTACTAGGAGGAAAAAGCTCATCCAAAGTGGAGTAATTGATTTTGCAGCAAGCCATTTGAATACGACGCTAGTCTATCAAAAGTTGCAGAGCTTCAATTTCTGGATGAGAATGATGAGTAGATGATAACTAACGATGAAACATTGGTGCTTGGTGATGCCGATGAACGTTAGTGTAGGGTTGACAACGATAAAAGGCAATCAAAAAGCTCCAAAACTGAACGATTTGGAACCTTAGAGTTGAACATTGCCATCCCTGGCAGATCGAACACCGTTGCAATTGAGAAAATCTAATCAAAGCGAGATTTGAATTGTGCTTCGTCGTATGAGTGGTCCTTGATGATGTTATATCGTCCGTGTTGACCAAAATCGATTCATTTATGAGTTTAGCTTATATACAGTTCCAGCTGAAAATGATAGGATTTACGAATTTAAATGAGCCCGTACATCATGGAACATGGATGTTCGTTTGCTATTGTTGTTTCGTAATTTTCAAATCAACTGTAATTACTCATGGAATCAACAAATGACGACTAATGTACAGGGTGCGGCAGAAAATATTGCGAAAATTTGTTCTATTTCTTTCAAAATCCCATTTTCAACTAAAGGGTGATCGGTCAAAATTTGG
>JASCZW010016169.1:0-19155 GCA_034211315.2 Aedes japonicus | reverse complement strand
ATTCCTTGAAGTGTTTATCAATGCACAAATACCTAGTCAATATCCACTATCGTCGGTCAAGGTCGTCGGAAGGCAGGGATTTTTGAAAAATTCTGGCAAATCCGACATCCGACTTTTGCTGGCGCTTTGGATTCTCGGAGATGTTCTTTGGGGAGCAAATTGATTTACCTACCAAGAAAGGTTGCTCATTTACCCGTCGCTTCTGCTTGAAGGCATTCATGGAGCCATTCGGCACTGAGAATGGTTGAATCTGTGGACAGTATGAAATCAGTCATTAGCCTACATGATAATATGGTAAGTTAAAACTACAAAAACTCACTCCACTTTCGATGGCAGTATCATATTTGGCTCCAACCGGCTATATTGCTGGCTATAATCGACCACATCGATATAGTTCTCGTCTACGATCATTCCGCCGCAGTTTTCACAATCGGAAACTATCTGCATCGCGTCTTAACACGTCCGAAAATCCATAGACATGAATACCGTTTTGCCTAATATAGACTCTGACTGGGTTTCTTGTTCAGAATCCTGCAAAGTAGATCCACTAGATGGTGTCGGAGTGGTTGGTTGAGTCTTTTTTGGATCCACGGGGACAGATGGTAATTGCACGGATGTATCCTTTGAATATACTGCTTCAATACATCATCTTCGGTGCAACTGTCTCGACTAGGGCCCGACATGAGATCATCCAAGCGGAGTTTACGCTTTTTTTTGCGCTTAAAGAACAGCACATAGATTCCAGATTCTTCTTACTAGCCTGGTGCTAGGCTGGTACTAGGCCGTCATCTTCTGCTGTGTCTTTCAGGTTGGGCAGGTAGGTCACATCATCTTCTTCCGGTGCTGGTGCCTTATGTTCGATCGACCGAACTAACCATTCCAGCGTCATGATATGGGGAGTCAGTTTCTGATGTCGGATTTCCCGAAAGTCTGCCTGAACATGTTCACCTACGATGGTATGACTAATTCGATCGCTGAGTTCATCAAACCGGGTAGCTCGTCCGCTATTATGGATTTTGTTCAGCTTCTCTTTGTCCTCGATGGTGAATCCACTCAGGTATTGTTTGCGAAAAAAAAGAGATTCTCACATCAACACATACGTCAACGTACGTTACATCCATCCAAGAAAGAACCTACTTTTTCAGCCATTCACATTTACCTGTGCCAGTAAGTCTTGGTACTTTTTCTTCTGACTTGCTACTGTACCTGACCCCATCCTAAACATCTTCACCTGCAGCACCGTTGTTCCTGGTTTGACCATTACTGACACATCATCTACAAACACCTCAATTTTTTCCACAACATTTCTTGTTTCGCCATTGTTGTTGGTTTATTTAATTCCCTTATGGTTTTTTTCATCCACAGGATGAATATGAAAATCATAAGGTAATTTTGTGGAACTGATAAGATACACATAGAAAAATCATTATGAGTAAGTAAGAAAGTCGTAAGAGTCCTTATGAATAACATAATAATCTTATGAAGTCTAAGCAACCTGCATTTGTGATACTTCATAAGGCGAAATTTAATGATTATCAAAAGTTTGTTTTAATCAGTGTATAACTGACATTTGGGTTATGCTAATTTTTCAATATTCAACGTTATTATTTACCCAAAATTGAATATATTTTTCGTCACTAGGTATATATTGATGGTGATGATGATGATGATGAGATACTACCAACATCCAATATGCAACTAGCGATTTGAAATTGGTTCACTGTTGTAGAACCCCTTGGTCCGAAATACACCTTGAAGTCAGCACCTTGCTGTACATATTTGTGCCTTTGTTTTGATTTGCTGTGTTATTTTGACAGAATATTTGAGAGTGTGTTCATGTGAGTTCATTATTAGAGGCGCATTATTTAGCTTGGGACCGATGTGCTAGTACTGACTGAGCCAAGAAAAAAATCGTTTTTGTATGGGACCTAATGGTCTTAGAGTTAGTCTATGATACTACCATCTATTGTAGCTAGGTAACTTTCCATAGCAGTGGAATAATCTGAAAAACGATTTGATCAGGATTCTATTGTTGTTTGTGATCATCAAGCTCCTGTATGAAGGGCCAAAAACGTTTGGGTGGGCTCGTGAGAAGATACACTTACGCGAAACCCGCGAATATAGGGAAGAGAATCTCCTTCCAAAAGCAAGTTCACACCAACAGCATTAGAATCGAGCACTCGGTTGACAAAATAAACCCAACAGATGGGGTCGAAGAGCCCGCGCTCGATCCGCGAACTGTTAACAATAGGGAGGAGGCAGCCCCATGCTCCCTATCCAAATCATTTCACTTGGGTGCCCTGATGGTCCCTCCCTTTCCCCTTTATATATTAGGTCGTAAATATTTAGTATGTTTTGTGGTAGTCATTTGATTGCTTATCTTGTATTAGAAAATTTGGCGGCACGTAAAATTGGTTAGGGTTTATACCGTGCTTTACTGTGTGGTGTTTCTGTGGGTCCGTGTTTCTGTGGGTCCGTGTTTGCAGAACACGGAATTTCAACCGAGTTTGCTGAACGCTCGGTATAGTCTGTTCGGTTCAAATTTGAACAACCGAGTTCTCGTTAATTTTTTACTCTCTAGCAATCTGTCAAATTAACCGCAAAACTCGGTTGACAAAAATAAATCCAATCAGCAATAACCGAACATCGGTTTACTCAAATATTACCGAACACACTTAATCACAGCTTCTCTGTTCGGTAAGTTGTTGTGCAGTTTTTGAACCGTAAAACGCAAAAATTACCGTACAGCCAGTATTGAATGAAAAACAACCGTTGTTCAGTAACTTTTGTTGCTGACTACGGTAACAACATAGACTAACTCTTAGACCAGTACTGCCGTTATACGCATAACTGTCCCATGTTCTATGGGATTCCCTATATACATGGGACAGTTATGCTAATAACGGCAGAGTAGGTCCCATACAAAAACGATGGCTCAGTCAGTACTAGAACATCGGTCCCAAGCTCGGTCCCAAGCTTAATAATTCGCCCCTAATAATGAACTCACATGAACACACTCTCAAATATTCTGTCAAAATAACACAGCAAATCAAAACAAAGGCGCAAATATGTATAACAAGGTGCTGGCTTCAAGGTGTAATTCGGACCAAGGGGTTCTACAACAGTGAACCAATTTGAAATAGCTAGTTGCATATTGATTGTTGGTAACAACGAGTACCGAATTTACCGTAAAATAAAATGTTTACGGTTCAATAAAAAAAAAAACCGAATAATGTGCGCATTTTATGTTGTACTAAACAGTCAGTAAACTACTTGACCTGCTTGACATGTCATTTCCTTCACGCAATTTCTCGATTCGCTCACGAGGATATCGGTATTGTTGAAAAATTGAAGTCAATAATTGTATTGTAAGTGATATTTCTCATTTAATTTGCTTATCTCTGGATGCATTTTTAATACAAAAAAGACTGGAGCTATAATGCATTGCCTTCTTTTCAGCATTTCGCGGCCGAAGTAAACATGGACTCGAGTTCTCCTGCCAAGCTGCAGCAGTGAATTTTGTTGGCTTGGAGGCCACTTGCCCCAACTTTGTTAAGCTCTTTTGCTTGGATAAGACTTGTGTCAGTTCCTCTAAATGCTTGTGCGCTGCTTAAAAAATGAACAACTTTTTACACAACCTGAAAATAATTCTGTTTTAATTCCATTTCGGGGTTTTCGCTATAGCTATATATAAAAGCAAAAAGCGCAAAACTGAAAATCTCAGTAAAAATAAATGTAAACAAATCGGTTACAGAGAAAGTCAGTACTTTCTTTTACTGACTAAGCCAGTACTTTTTGACAGTTGTGTTATTTACCGAATTTTCAGTAACGGAAAAAAATGCTGATTTCATTACTGAAAATTCAGCTGTTTGAAAACTCAGTAAAATTTTACCGACTTTGGTAATAAAAACTCTGTGTGAACGCTGTCAAGCAAACCGAATTTTTTGTTGCAGTTAAAGAATTCGGTTCTTTATGGCAGAACTGGAATTTTGGTTGAAATAGCTTCGAATTTCATAGTAATAAAACCAGTTTTGTCAGTTACATTGTTTATTGATGCAAACAATCCTCATATACTACTAAACGTGCATCCTCCTGTTGTAGTCTCTCGGTAATGTTTTCCATTTCACCTTACAATAAACACAGTACGGAGAATTTTCGTAAACAGACATTGTTTGCGCACACGCAAGATAAAATGGCTGACGATTTTTCAGCCTTACCGAGTCAGCTAAAATACCCGAGTTTTCGGTAGACCTAGCCGTCACGGAATTGTCTCCAAGGGAAGTGTTTGACGTTTAAGAATGTTCAGCGAATGCGCGGTTCAGTTTACCGAGTTTTTTTCGGTTTTCGTGTACCGAACTCTTTAATATCCCTGCTTTACCGTACTGTTAGGTTCAACTTTCATTTTTACCTGTCAAATATATCATGTAGTAACCGAAATTCGGGTTTGACTCAAAAATACACCCGAAAACAGTATATATAAATTCGGTTTCTTGTTGGTAACCGATGTTCTTCGGTAGAAAATTGAACCGAGTTCGGTGTTATTTTCTAAGTGTGTATAGAATTCAAAGTTCTGCTGTTAAGGCCGGTATCGTGTTCAAAAGAAATTTCTTTTTCTATACCAAACCCATGTTAAATTCCGTTTACTGAAACGGAAAAGTAAATAATCGAAAATAAATTTCTGCAGCAGTATCCACCTGAAAATAACGAAAAATAAAATGAGAATTTGTAAGGTTTCCACGCAAACTAATGGGAGCTGTCACTTTTACTTTCGGAAAAATATTCCGCTCGATTATTCCGTAAGTGAAGGTAAAAAAATCCGTAACTTCTTTACTTTTTAGGTCGATACTGGGCTTTATGGCCCAAACACAATGATAACGGCAACAGCGAACGGCAAAGCCTGATCTGAGTATGCCTGCTTGTCGGAAAGAAAACAGGCTAGATCCGATTCGATTCTAATTGGACTAATCGAAGACATTTGCTGCAACTGTCAAAATTTCCGTTTTCTGTTGCAGAAATGAGTGCAATCTATTCAGCGACTGGGTAGATTCGAAATAGCGAGTACAGCAAGATGCAAGCTTCAAGGTGTACTTCGGACCAAGGGGTTCTACAACAGTGAACCAATTTCAAATCGCTAGTTGGATATTGATTGTTGGTATTAGCAGGTAGCTGGCATCCCTATCTTATTGCCTTTGTCTTGAAAAGTAGCTCATTGCGGTGGGCCCAGAATCATGGGGAAACTTCCAAAAACTAAAGGTGTTGCAGTCTTATTTAGCACTCTTTTTCCATTTTTAAAGTGGAAATCTCTACTGAGGAAGTATTTTGAACATACCCGGACGGAGTTAAAATTAATCGTATGAAGGCTTCTAAAAAAAAACATGGCGGCACGTCAGCTACCTAGGTATTAGGTATAGCGCGAAGAATGGCGCTGATATTACAGTAAAATTTTCGGAGCAAAGGGCAATAAAACAATGAGAGTATCAAAACAGCGACAGGCTGAACCGTAGTTTAATAAAGAATTTAAAAAAACTTAGGTAGATTAGTTCAATATTTGGAATTTTTCTTTGCATAATCGAAGGTTACCCTTTGGTATGTTCACAAATATGATATTAAAAGTATATTTCTTTGGAACACTTTTTAAAACATTACACCACTAGTCTTCACAATTTCAAGCATAGCTCTTGCCATGGGTGAGTCTCATAAGCAAATCCAGTGCCCACTTGGGTTGATCTTTGGGAACCATATGGCCAGCATTGCGCACTAGCACCTCCGCCAAATTTCCAGCTTCCTTGGCGTACCCCGCGATTTCACCGTCCACCCTCCATATGTATCGTGGCGCTTTCTTGTACTGCTCCCGCTCTGGGAAGTTCAACTTCTGCACATAGTTCATGGTTAACGGGTAGGCTACAATGATATCTGGCTGACCGTTATAGATCACAACGCGGTAGGTATTCAACAGTTCTTCCAAGTAAGGAACCACTGACTTCATCACATCTAGCTTCAGGTGCTCCTCGACTTTGTTTTCCGTGTCCAATTCGTGAAAGGTGTTGTTTCCGACATGGATAGCTTTTCGCGTTTCTGGCAGTTCCAGAAATTTGACCATGAAGTCATCCTTTGGATCCGGTTTGGTTTGTAGGTAGTTGAAATAAGTCTCGAAACCGGATACATTCTTGAAGAGTGATCCACTGTGGTACATGTCCCCGTTGATCAAGGCATCGAACGCATCAAACGCACAATTCATATCTCCTTTGGTTATACATTCTCGACCTTTATTTTCGTACTCGTGGAATTGGTTACGAGCATTAGAATCGATTAGTCCCAGCTGGTAAAGGTAGTCACCGTAGACAAGCTGATGGAAAGGATCACACAGTCCATTACCTATGGCCAGCCCTTTAAGATTGATCGTGACCGTTGCATTGCCGTTGTGTCGGTGGATTGCATGCGACACTGCTGGAACGTATTTTCCACCGTATGATTCGCCGGTCACGAAGAACTTACGACTCTGAAGCTCTGGGAATAACTGGAAGAATTGCACCAGTGCATTGTGTAGGTTGTCTCCTACCTGGGTCTCATTGGTGCTATAGCCTTCGTCATGATCGGTGAAGCTGAATCCCGTGCCTACTGGGTTGTCGAAATATATCACGTGATGATTCAGATGCCAGGAGTACTTTCTGGGATGTAGCTGCAGTTTTCCATCGACGGAGAAGGGGCCATTTTCGGTGAAAAGACCATACATCGACGACGCACCGGGACCTCCCTGAAGCCAGATGACTACCGGAGCATCCTTCTGAGCATCGTTTTGAGCAACAAAGTACCAGAAGAAAAGATTTGAGTTGAACTTCTCGTCTACCGTCAGATAACCCGAGTAGCTTTCGATGTTCGCAGGAATGGATGCGCTCGTTACTTCCGCTGAGTGACGACCGGCTTCGGTAGAGCCATTCTTGATGAAAGGCGTCAAATATAGGGCTTCTCCAACGTCTTCGCCGCTCCTGAGAGACGCGGTGCGATACTTTTGAAGATGCTGATAGCGCGGATACGGGTTTACGAATAAGCGAGCACTGGCAGATCCGATCATGAAAATGATCAATGCAAACAGCCCGCATAAATGGGCTTGCATTGTTGTTTATTGATGTCTTTCCTTACACACTCTGCACAATCGACGAGGGTACACAGGGATAATTGAATTACTCGTCCACCGTATGACTCGTGAAGAGTAAATTAAGAACGCGTCTGTACGAACCGAAGGGAAGAAGGAAACTGAGTTCGGTTCGGTCGTAAAAGGCAGGCAGACAACAGCATTATGTATTATTGGAGATTCAATGTATAGCTATACATATTTTAACGGTTTCTGTTAACGGAGTTCAAAGATGGGATTTTTGTGAAAAATGTTGATTGAACTCTTTGAATGCATGATCATGATTTTTTCGTGAAATTCGTTTCGAGTGGAATTTCATAAATAATCATATCATTCAAGCAATTAAATTTGACGTTTTCTATCAATTGAAAACATTTTTCTGTAGCTTCTAGAACGTCTTATTCCGACGCTTGAAGTGTTGATAGAGTGGACCATTGATACTTCGCGTACCTACAGTCACAGAGAACAGACATTCATCTTCGATCTGCTACTTGTGTAAAACTTTATACCGACATTTCAAATGTATGTCGTTATGCTCCTGGTAGGCGGCGCTGTAGTTGTGCGATAACTGTCATGTAAATATTTATCAATACAAAGCCTAGCACATAACCCGAAAAGTTTTGTTTGTTTTTCTCCGCACTTGCTTTTTATACCGGCTGCCCATATCAACTTTTACACACGTTTTTCAAGAAAAGGTATATGGACATCAATGTCTGTTCTCTGTGCTACAGTTATCAAAAGGATGCCACTGTGATCCCTACCCAAGTAACCATGAAGCTCTATATAGATACATCAATTATGCATTATATTACGATATAAGTTTTTGGTATAAAGCAATCTAATCTTAATTGCGTCCTTAAAGTAGAACTAAAGTCGAAAAGGGCCCCACTCCTGTCAAATTAAAGCTAGCGCACATGCTTTATTGAAGCCAGAAAATAAGTATATTTAGGGCATAGTTACTTTTTCAGCAGTTGAATTACTGCTTCTACTGAAATGTTTTATTGCATTTTAAAAAGCATATATAGAGCTTGGGGTATTTTGGAAAAAGAAAATATATTTAATTTTCTTCTAGATGAATTCATTTTTTCTGTTACGTTTTATTGTGGGGTTATTATTTTATTTTATTTTATGGCATCTGCGCGTAACAATGATGGGATATATTTTGAATAAGCTCAAATGTGTTTCCTACATCGGGATTCGAACCAAGGCTTCTCACGACTAATCGATGAATGCCGGTTGTGTTAACGCTCTTAGCCATAAGAGCAATGGAATTTTATAAGACAACTGCATAATATTAAAGAAGCACACCCCAAACATACCCTCTTTGTCGTTCTTTAAGAACATATTTCATGCAGCTATTGTTAGATTTTTCTTGCTAAACACGCCATTGAGACTGCGATACCCTAACCTTTAATCAGTGCAAACCTCAACCCGATACGAGCTACAAATGAAATCATACCACCGCCGTGCATCACACAACAAGCCGACACAATTTTGATGCCCGGTGCAGGATGAAACTAAGTATGAGTATGAGAATAAAGATTGAAAAACAGCTCCGTCCTCTGAATATAAACAACCAGAAAAACCCGTGACTCCCATAATGCATCCATACTTTTTACTGAAATTTTCAGAATCAAACTTTCTGGTTAAGAAGAATGAAGGTGACGATTCTGAATCTGACAGGCAGCTCAGCTCGAGCATATATGCTTATATGTTTTTCATTTCCAAAGTGAAATTGGAAAACGTCATCCAGATGATATTGCACCAATGCTACTTTTTAGCTAGCAATGAAGCATTTATTGAGACAATGCATTAATGGATCACTTAATGCGTATTTAACGTTAAGCTGTTTGTAGAAATATAGTAATGCATCATAACATGTTTAATGTATAGGTAATGCTACATAGCATGGGAGTTGTTGAAAAAATGTGATATGGTATTACTGTTGCTGATAGTCAGTCGAATTAGTGTTATGATATAATGCTTGTGGTTACTTGGGTAGCCTATTGTCCAGTAACTTCTATCCCTGTTTAGGGGATTTACAGCCAAAAGAGCTCTTCTACTTGAACGCTTTGAGATGACTGATTATCTTAGTCTACCGTATGCATGATAAAGTTTGCACCATTGAGCAATATCACAATTTAAAAAATTCTCAAAAATTTCGGTTTCGATTTTCGATTTGGAGGGCGAGGCTTCTGAGAATCTTAACCTATGTTAATCATCGATCGAGTTTCCACTTGCTGCAAGAAAGTCCTAATAATTCAACTTGGATCCGTTTCTGTTCCGGTACGGGTCAATGTTTGTCTAAGGCTTGCTGTACCCTGGTGGCGTTTAGAACAAGCCTTGGCCTTCATGATGCGCCATAATGAATATTCCAGCGGATTAAGATCGGGGCTGACGGTAAACATGCTCTCGACGGTGAACAGGATTACTGGATTTTTTGATCGCCGATGAAGTTCAAGACTTTCTTATATCGATCGACTCGTAGCTCTCGGATGCGGTTGGTAATGATTTGAGTTTGTTTTGCGTGCCGACGATTTCGCCCCGCAATCTTCCTTTACGATCATCAGTGGCGTAAAGTTGCTTCGTTCACCATTTTCCTCATTGAACGCTCTGCGGATAGTTGTCCTTTGCGGATAGTTGTCCTGTCTTTTCTCGGTCTAAGACCGTTTTCACGGTCCACCAGGGCACTCCCACGGCAATTGAAATGTTTTTTTGCGACAATTGTGCGTGGGACAAATTACGAATTAGGTGTATCTGTTAAACTAAGGAAATAGGTTTCTTTTACTCATAGCATAATATGATATAAATTAAAACTATTAGTTGCAAAGGTGAAACGGAAACCATATTTGCACGATGCCTGATGCTAGTGGTCCAGAATGCGAATTTAGCTGGAAAGAAACGTTGTCAGCTTAAGTTTGCAGTTTTGGAGCAAAATTGTATTCTACAAAGTTGTCTCTATTAATAAGGCCCTTCTTTTGATATGAATGAAAACTAGGGTGATTCTTGTTTTCAAAAGAATTGAAAATCTAACTTTTGTATTTGCGGAAATAAAGGCATATATTCTTCGGAAAAGTTGTAAATGAAAAAATTTAAAGCAACTTTGGTTGAACACATTTTTCTGTAGCTTTTGAAATGACCGAATTAAAGCAATTTTTCCTACGTACCAGAAGGGGTCTCTATAAAAATTAGTTATTTTGCAGTAACTTTTTATTTCAAATTTTTCAACAAAGCTACAATCCTATTGATTCTATTGATATCGTCGCTCTCGTTTGTCGAACAAAAGTTATTATGGTCTTTGAAGGACATTTTCAAATGTTTATCTCTGTGGTTGGGGAAGACAAAAAAAAATTTTTCAACTGCATTTCGATGGTTTTATATTATTGCATATTATATTTGAAAACTGGAGATAGGTTATTTTTTCAAATTGAGTAAAACACATTTGAAAAGGGCGTAATTTTATAAGAAAATCATAAATAACTCGCTAACGATAAAAGATATTGGTGATTTATAGGTCAAAAGTTACATCTTTTAAGTTCTAAGAACCATCTTTGAGGCAACATTTTTGGCAAATTTGAAATAAAAAAGTTGGAGCAAAAACTTGTTTTTTTGTAGGACACCTAAGTTATCTAAGGAATACTTTCCTGATGAAGGTCTTTTCCTATTTAGAATTTCAAGCATATTGCTTGCTCTCAACTTAGTGTTCTAAATGCACTTCGACAGTTATTAATTGAGAGCTTTCGATGCCAGGTACCATTAGCATATTATCGTATGGCACGAAAGCCTGTTTGATTCGTCCTCCGACTCGGAGAACGCCGTCTTCAGAATCAATGAATGGATTGAGGTTTCGTAGACGATGCTTGGCATCATTTCCTTCTTTGACCGCTAGCAATTCCTGTTGGAAAGCTTCTCGTTAGACCAAGCGTACAAGGAGCTTCAATGGCTGTTCTCTATCTTGAACAATAAGTAACCCTTTCATCAGCGTCTTTTTGTTTGAGGTAATGTAGAAGGTCCCTACCCAGTTCAGTTTCTATAAGTGAAGGAAGGGTCTCAGCATAGAGTGATACGATCAGTTTTAATTAAGCTCCTAGAAGCATACCAATCCTACCTCGTGAATTGAAGGTAGGGTCAGCGATTTCGATGTGGGTTGGCAGATTCCAGTTCGTTATGTCGAACGACCTCGACGGCATGTCATCAGTGATCTTCGGGGCAATCAGCAATTCGGCAGAAAAGTTCGTGACGCGAGACTTGCCTATCGTTCGCACTACGTGAAGGATTCGTGTGGTACCTCCGTTCAGACCGCTAACTTGATAGTCAGAACGGTATTTCGTGAGCACCAACTGGGTAGCGTGTCTCTCATTCTGGGAGCATAAATCGATTAGTGTTCTACACGGATGAGGGACATTACCACAGCCGTTAACCAGCACTACAGCAGTTGTGAGAAGGGTTTGCTTCGAAAGTTGGCCAGTTGACATGCACAAAGCCACACCTTGGCCTTTGCGTGCCGTTTCAGCTGACGTGACGCTGCTCGTTGTCGATTCATCGTTGAAACACCCTTCTTCCGCTTGCTTCGATGCTACCGGTGGTGTCACACTGCTTTCAGTTCGATGCCCTTTTGCCAAGCAGTTGAAACACGAACCTTTTCTCCGCAGTAGGCTATATTGAAATTTTCGCATTCATAGAGTTTACGGTTATTGCAGAACATTGCACACTTTTGTTTGTTTGAAATCACTAGTGTCTTCGATTTTTTCATCGGTCGAACCGGTTTCGTAATTTCGATTTTTGAAGTGCTCGATTCAATTTTTTCCATTACTCGGCAACGCAGCTTCTGGAACTCGATGGTCTCGGCATACGATGACAGCACCCCGGTCCCTGCTTCGATTCTCACACATTGCGTGTATTTCTATCCATCTTCGAAGCAAGTTAATTTATTATTTTTCCATTCACAACGAATTCCAGGTTTTCCAGTGCCTGAACGTTCTTGACGCTAACATCAACCAACTTTCGAAGCTCAGTCGACTATCATTCGAGATTTTTGGCAGAGCAAAGATGGCTTCGATGTGCTTAATCGATTATAAGGCGTTTGTCCTCAAATCGGTTGGAAAGAATCGGCCAAGTTGCCTCACCGTTGTTGATAATATCTTGGTCGATAATTCCTGCTGCCTTCCCAACCAGGGCATTACGAAGGTAGTACAGCTTGATCGCGGCTGATTCCGTAGCGTATCGCGCCATCGCGTTCCTGAAAATGGACATGAACGAATACCAAGCCTAGTAGGTCCTGTCAAAAGTGGGCTGTCTGCGGAGGAATAAACTGCTGCGGCATAAGAGCAGAAGAGGTCGATGCAACTGCTAAGAGAATCGGAGGTGCTGGCTCCAGTTTCGGCATGGCTGCCTCTAGCAGCGCACTCCGTTGAATCGAGAGCTCATTATAAAGAGTCCCGAATTCCACATATCGTTCTTCTTGTTCACGTCGTCGTTCGTCAAAGAGAGGAAGGGCATACATTTGGTTTTGAAACAAATTAATTTCACTGTAACAGTATTCTACAGTTTTTGCGTGCAGTTTCTGAAAGTGCACATTTCTGAGGTTAGGATTTGGAGCAGCATCACTAGGCACAATTACATTTTTCACTCGCGTCCATTTTCCATTAACCACCCCTCTCTGATGAACGAGAGCCTTAAATGTTTGACGCTTTTGGCGTTCAACATCGTCAAACATCGAATACTGCAGAGGAAATTGTCTCAAGAGTTCGAATTTGCCGCGATGTGATCTCGTTTCGTCATTTCTCGAACACCGTAGCCAAGTCGTCAAGCTTGGTGATACTACATCCACGGAACTGCAGCTGAAAGAGTGAACTCCACAAGGTTCCTGTTTGAGTGCCTTGCTATTTAGCCTTTTCATCAATAGCCTCCCTAATACGCTCAAATGCAAGTACCAGCTATACGCAGACGACCTGTCGATTACATCAACCAAGACTTGAAGTCAATTGAAAACTGGACCACACTAAATTTGTTAACGCCGAACCCTAAAAAATCCCAAGCCATCGTATTGAGCAAAGAAGCACTTGCCCCACAAAACGATATCGTCATCTGCGGTGAAGCCATCCAGCTCACCGATAAAGTAACCAATCTAGGACTCGTCATGGAAAAAAAGCTCAACTGGCCCCCCAAGTCAACGATGTGGTTAGGAAAGTCTACGGCACCCTCCGAACTTTTAGAAGGTTCCAGAGTGTACTCTCGCTGCCCACAAGGAAAAAACTTGTCCAAGCTGTCATCGTACCTCTGTACACATACTGTGATATTGTGTACTATCCTGGGCTGACAGCAGCGCTGAAACAGCAACTACATCTTAGTTTCAAGGCAGCCGTACGTTTTGTTTACGGCCTACGCAGACGTGACACCACAGCAGATGTTCGTCATACGATTATGGGCAGAGATCTCCACAAAAACGCATCTCCACATCTGCGCATTTGTTGCTTCTTACGGCGCGGTAACCATCGTGAATTATCTGCGTACTTACTTCAACACCTTCAACCGGGAATCAACAACCGAGCAAAATCCTTCGTCCTACCACATCATTAAATCTCGGGCGGAAAGAGTGTACTCATCAGTGGTGCATCCACCTGGAACCATCTGCCTTTAGCCGTCAGACAACAGTTAACTGCAACAACATTCAAGAAAGCCTACCAAGAACTGCACTAAATATGTCGAACGTTTGTCAATAAGATAATTACTCTAAGATATAACTACAGCTTCCCTAATCAAGACCTGAGCAAAAGTTTTTGTAACTAACAGGCTGCCGTTTAAATAAACTACAATTACAATTACAACTTCCTTCCTTCGCGCAGAAAGTTGTTGACTTATCGGTGTGTATTCGATTTTATTAGATCTCTCAGGCGTTCTGAACATGTCCATGCATGTCAGTTTTTCAAAGTGCACACGCCACAAACTTTTCGGTAGCATAAACATACACTCGACCGAAGCAAAACTTCAACCGAATGTTCCACAAGAATCGAGTTTTCCCGATAGAAAAACCATAGACTAACTCTAAGACCAGTAGGTCCCATACAAATACGATTTTTTTCTTGGCTCAGTCAGTACTAGCACATCGGTCCCAAGCTCAATAATGCGCCCCTAATAATGAACTCACACGAACACACTCTCAAATATTCTGTCAAAATAACACAGCAAATGAAAACAAAGGCTCAAATATGTATAACAAGGTGCTGACTTCAAGGTGTACTTTGGACCAAGGGGTTCTACAGCAGTGAACCAATTTCAAATCGCTAGTTGCATATTGATTGTTGTAAAAACTGTCAGCTTCCGCTTTTTTTTTATCGCTTCGCGGACGTATCCGGCTCGAAGGACCATAAAGATAATTCGTCGAACATGTAGACTGTAATTAGTTCTCCATTTTTTGGGATTCACAGAAGAAACACCGTGAAGCGTTGCGATACTGATCCCAACCAGTATGATTAATGGTTACCACAATTTATGGATTTTACACACTCTCTCCGAGTTCTCTTCGTTGGACAGGACGAGAAAAACTTGAGTAATCTCAAACGTTGCGAATCAAAACAAAACCAAAAGAGGAGAGTTCCTCTCCCATGTGTGCATCAAAACAGAGCGCACACAATATAGATCATTGCACCGAATGTATTAACCTCACTTTTTTGACAGTTCAGGGAGCTTGTTTACAAGGTGTTAGAATTTGAACCGCTAAATCTAAAATGTTTATTGGCTCTTTCCGGATTCTGTAGGGTTAGATTCAGGAAATGATAAAAAATAAGCACTGGTGTCTGTTTTCCTGCAATTTTACTTCAATCGTAATAAATTTAGAACACAATATATCAATCCGATCTTACCGAAAATATTCTAAGTCCACGTAAACAAGCTCCGTGAACTGTCAAAACTGCAATGATGACACTATCGTGCAATGCTCTATATCGCTAGAATAACTTTCACAAAGCCATCAGAGGTACATGAGCGCTTTCCAAACGTCATCTTTTGCCTGTTGAGGTGGCGGATTCGTCCGTGTCTCGACCTACCCCGCAGTGGGATGTTAGGCAAAGTTAACGTCCTTCGTTCGAGTACCCATGCCCTTTCGCTCAATTTTCAATACTTCTATTCTATTTCCAACCTACCGTGCACTGACGGAACTTTCAACACTTTCTCTTCATATCTTTCATTCTAGCAAAAAACATTACTGTTCACTCTTTGGTACCTCATGGTGATGAGCGAACATCTCCTTCTACATCATTTAATTATTTGTTATTTGTTCGTTGCGGCTCTAACTTCGCAAAATGAAAACAATCAGCCAACATAAAATCAGAAGGCTTCTTAAACAAAATTTCCCTAGAACTGAAATGAACTGGGGAAATTTAATTGCTTTCTGCCCTTCAGCAGCTTCTTTTTTTTTTTTTTTTTTTTTTTTTGAGTGCAGGTTGCAGCATCAGAGCTCAGTTGTCAAGGCCTGATTGATCCACTACTCGCACGCTGTCAGACGAAGGTAACCAATGTCGGTCAGATAGGCACTGTTAACGTTTGAGTATATCTGGATCAATCAGCAAAGCATTTAATTTTACTCACCTGTTGAAGTTTGTTCTTACTTACTCTCCTACGAATGGGGTTGATAGTATGTCGTTGCTTCCATTATCGTATCTCATATGCTCCATTTTTACTTGATGTCTCCGCGCGTAAAACACCGGAAAATAGATAGAAATGGAATATGTTAAATATATGGTGATATTATCACAACGCCCTATCTTAAGGGCAAATTTTGTTAGTAAACTACTACAAAAATGCAATAGTATAGATATAGGTGAACGAGAATTGATATCATTTAAGAAACTATAGAATAATGGTAATTTAACTACCTTTAACATCTGGTAGAACAAAAGTGCAAATGTGGCTAAGAGAAGATGTATAATAGATATGCAGAAAAACAAAATTAAAGACAAGTGATAGATTGAAGATAGGAAAGCATAAATTGGAAATTAGAAGCTGCTGTACGTTGGCTTGGGGTTCTGTGTTAGTAATGATGTTAGTGTTAGTGCAGAACCTTAGTGGACCCTCTCGGTTCCTCCAATAGAGTTGGTGTTAGTTGTTACAACTCTATCTGAGGCGCGCTTTAATTATTGATTTAGATTCAAGACGCGGAAACCTAAATAAGAAAAAATAATAATAAGATAAAAGTTAAAAGTGGAGGTGCTAATTATGTTTATGTTAAGTAAGCATTTTTAGAAAGAACAAGAACCAGTTAAATATCAGGCATTACATTATCTAAAGTCAACATATTTAACATAAGAGAAAGTGCTACAAACTATATGCAAGTGACTATTAACTAGGTACGTATAATAACAAACACTCAATTGTTCATAAAACTAAAGATAACTATCAAATCATTGAGGCGCCGTTGATCCCTTCAGAAATGCGTTATTGGCAGCAATGCGTTATTGACAACAAAAACAAGGGAGAGAAGTGAAGAAAAAATAAATTTGAAAAGAAAAAATAACAAAATAATTGTTAATGTGATTTGATGAGAATAACTATAATAGACACATCCGCCTACCACCAAGAGTAACTATAAAGCAATAGAGAAAAGTTAGTAATAATACAAAACTATACAACTAATCTAAGCTAAGCGGATGAACGTTGGTTTCGGGGTCTTGTTAGTGCTAGAATGGTTAGTATAGACCCGTACTTAAGCCCTGGCGGTCCCTCTAACAATAGAGATAGGCAGCTGTTGTTAAATCATGCGCAACTCTTTCTATAGCTATGTTAAAGGTATGATAAATCAAGTTTCGAAGAAACAAAAAAAAAACAACTTAACTTTATAGAAATATCTCAGCTAAAATTATTAGTATTAATCAAAAGACTGATTATATCGACACTTGACGAATCATCGTCAAATCCTTCATCCTTGACCAGGGCTTTCTGCCCTTCAGCAGTTTCTAATACCAAATTCAAGGTTGATTTTTGCCCCATTGTTTCAGCCTGAAACAATTTTCAACAACAGCGGTAAATATAGTTTAAAATATAAGCTTAAGGTGAAGAAATCAACTCTAAAAGAACTTATAAGAAACTTAAAAATGGCGAGCGATTCCTCGAATTCCTTACAAATTAGAATTTTGTTATTTGTATGCAATTATTCGAAGCATAAATATAAACCGCACAGTTTCGGACAATAAAGAATAGAGCAAGAGACTAAACTTTGTACCTTAGATCCTGAACGTCGCTCGCCGTCTTCACTTTTGCTGATTATGCTGTTATTTATTGATATAGAGTGCTGCAGTCGCAATGTGACTAGCATTTCACTGTTCATAGCTTATGTACTGCTGTTATCTCCTTTTTCGCTTTCTTCTGTGAAATATGCTGATTCTCAGGAGTGTTTACTAAACAGTGGGTAGATATGGATAGGTACATACGGTTGAGATTGGTCGGGAATCGAATCGTTATCAGAAGAGCAAAACTGCCGTTTCGTAAAAAAGAACCCAACGACTGGTCGAGCTTTCGGATGTCCTAGAAAAAAAATAAGAGATAAGAAAGCGAAGCGGAGAGTTAATTTTTGCCAATATATTTTTTATTTGTAATTCAATAGCCATCTCGGTGTGTATGTTTGTAACTGTGAATTGCAATTTGACTGATCTGCACAACTCACATCTTACAGTGTGTGTGTGTTAGTAATTTGTGTAGACTGCGTTGAAAGAGAAGTTGAACTTGTGTCAGCTTACAGTCTAGATTAAAACGGAATTCTAGCTCAACATATGTACGTATGAGTCCCGTTCGGCATCACCTATTGGGAAAGTGCTATCGCTATACGCTAGTCAGAGTTGCTAGCATCATCGGAGGTTTCATTTATTCTTTATTTTTACATTTCTGGTAGTTCAATTCAGCCGTTGCTTGGCCGTTTGTACTGTCCTGCTTAGCGTATGTGTTTACACAATTAAGAAGTAAACATTCTTATCAGTTACTTTCTACTGTTTGCTCTCTTTCCTTATTCTGTTGACGATTATAAATAGAACAGCTGTTTCAAGTTTTGAAATTCATTTTTTATCAATTGCAGTTGTACAACAGTCTCTGAAGAGTTTAAACTAATAGCTTAACAGGAGAGTTCTAAATACTAAAATTGCATGACATGTTAGACATTATTTTCCATTTTCAGTTGCTACAAAAACTTTTGAACATAATAAGACGCATTACTATTAGATAAGAGAAAAATCCTCACTACGAGCAGTAACAGATTGCAAACTTTCATTAAGTTTCAAAAAGCTAAAACTGGATTCCTTAACAGGACTTATTCGCTAGCACACGATCGCGATTGAGATTTAGAAAGCTATCATCAAACAACCCTACTCCTGTCATAGACGTACCAACAAACAGACACCTTCGAAGATGAGGTTCCAAAAGATTACTTTTTACACTTAATGCTGTTTTTTACAATCTAATCACTCTAAAGTTTCACTTGGATTTGTATTTGATGTGTGTCAGTGCCTGTTTGTGGTCGCCAGGAAAATTACATCACACGATAATGGTATGCAATTCGTCCCGACTACAAAATGATGCATAAATTAAATGAGTGTAAATAAATTTTAAAATAGCTTTGTAGTTCTATAATTACAATCGGTCCGACTGGAGCCGGTATGGGGCAACCGTTGCCGCTTAGCTGTTGCCATTGCCGCCGGAAATTTTGGCCTGTTTTTTGTTCCTCTCGCTCGCGTCTTCGGAGCTTCTTTCGCCGGCGATCGATACTGGCGCAGTTCTGCTTTGATCGCGTCGTACGTTTTGCGCAGCTCCTGGATCTTCTTCTTCAGGATGGCTATCCGTTGACCGCTGTTGAGTGCGGGATCTGTATGGGGGAAATGGCGTTAGAAAGGTAACTTTGTTGAAACATGGTGCCTAACTTACCCAAATTAACGAGGAAATTGTACTGGCAAGGTCGACCAGACTTGCCGCCGGGTGATGCTGAGCTCGAACCTCCGGCACAGGACGATAGATTACCCGAGCCACCAACCCGGTGGAATGCC
>JASCZW010016168.1:0-19141 GCA_034211315.2 Aedes japonicus | reverse complement strand
TTATAATTCTTGATTTGTGCTGCTACAAAGATTTTCTGTGTATAAAATGTATACACAGAAAAAACCGGTGAAATTACCGATCAAATTAAAACACAAACCTTATTTTGCATGTACCAAGGCTTGCACCAGGTTCAACTTGTATTTTGTAAATCAAATTCAAGATTTATGATATTTTACGCTCTAAAAATTGAATAATAACTTTAGTTATTCACGTATATTTATTTTAACAATGCTGTTACTATTTCTCAAAGATTGTGTTACTCTAATTTCTAACGTCATCTCTCTCACCCATCTGACGCTCCGCCTTTATTGATCAAACCACGTCTTCAGCAACTATGGATACTCCTCGAAGTCTTCTTTGTCGAAAGCCGCACATATTGAGACGCTTATTGAATGAGCGTTGTTTCAAATTCATCCCCAAGAATCTTCTTTCTATTTCATTCTGCGCACCCATATCTGACGTTGCTGATTTGATTTCTTCTTTCAGAACTGTTACTTGTTCCCAGTTTAGTCAGTCAGACGGGTCTTTCTGTCTGGCGAAGACGGCGCTAATCTTGTTTCGATCCTGAGTTAAAAATATCATGTTCTTCATTCCATCTATTTTGGTTCTGGTGAATGAACTTTGTCCGAATCTGGAAGACGCGAAAACTGGCCTGATGTCGGAGTTCCTTCCATCCGCTGGTACTTTTGAACGTTTTTAATATCTCCATTGTGAAGGTCTGCTACGGCTTTGAAAAAAACCTTCAGTGTATCTTTCGGTTTCGATACTTCCATTTCCAGAAATTTCTGATTTTCATTTGAAAAAGTTCTTCCCCAATAGGATTCGTTTTTATAGCTCGCCAGTCTTCCCTGCGGCTGGTTGTTTGTTACATGATGCTTTTGTGAAAATGTGTCGACCAGCGTTTGAATCAAATCAAATTCACTTTCATAACGAACACGAGTTTTCTAAGCAGCTTCCGACCAAATTCAGAATGGCGCCTTCCTCCGATGCGATTCATTATGCTCGTCAGTGTCCGGTGTGTGTTTCTGTCTGCGTCGCACTCACGCTATGTAAAAGTGTCTTTCATTAACCGTACCTCAAACTCTTCAACGCCTTTGTTTTCGTGGAACATTGTAATCAGATACTTTCAGCTACAAATTATGGATGTCATACATAAGCCCCCTCCTCCCCTAAAGTGGACGTCGTTTTTGAATGACCCAAACAACGATGAAAGGTAACAATCCGGGCAATATTGAACACCTGTTGACTATACGGGAAAACAATTTTCCAAACTGGTGCGTATGTAGTGTCTGATTTCATGTTCTTTCTCAAGCAACAATGAAAATATTCTGTCTGAAAATCTACTACATTTGTTCATCCTCATCGTGTGAATCTCTTCAATTTACTGACTCTGTATGATTTTAACTCACATCACTTGGCATAACTTTTACACAGGCTGTTTTGCTGATGCCATGCAACCAGAATTGCTGAGTGCAAACTTCGTCTCACACGACGATGCACCCGGTACTCGTCCGCTCGCCTTACCCCAGGAACTGCCTGAACTTGTTGGTCAAACCATATCTTTTGTCGGGTTTTTCATCACGCCATCCGGACCCAGCTAATGGAAGATGGAAAAATTCATTAATTCGTAAAGAAATCTGCCACCAGGTGCTGCCCCAGCTTTCCCAGCTCATCTATTGCCTGGTAAATGTTGCGTATCTCCCCATACCCACATACCGTTAACGTTACGAACATTGCCTTTCGGTCTGGCTGACGGCAGGTCAAACAACAGCAGCAACACGGACAGCGGCAGCATCAGGCCGAACATAACGCACCTGGTGGCTGCTTTATTTCGGCGCTGCCGGGTGGTGGGCTGCGGCCAGGATGCTGGAAGTCGGTCTCGGTGATAATATCTCCAGCCGCTTTAACACGCAGCTCGAGAAGATACGATCCGTCGTTACGCAACGACAGATCAGCATTTTGAGAACCATTATGTATGATTTGCTGGCTGATACTTTCCCATTGAACTAGACATTACAAATGCAACTATTCTGCTTGGTGGGTTGTCTGTCTTAGCAATGGCACAAAATTTTCTGACGTTGCACAATTAGTCGGAAAAACCATTTTCACGGCAAAATTAACTACCTCTAAGTTGCACAACGGTGTGTCTAAAAGTGATCCCTACGATCTTGTCTTGTGGTGACAGTTTGCAGTTCCGGAACTTCACCGCTGACTGGCACTATTGCTGCTAACTTTCAAAACGTGATGTCAAAAGTTGGTATTATCAATAGTTTGTGAAAATATTATTTCAAGCAACTGCTGTAAAAATATTACCTAATATTATAACTGACATAGCTAGGCAATTTTCTACTATTCAGGTACCTTTGAAAAAAACCCTTAGTTTTTCGTTCCTTTTGTTTGAAAATTTTTTGAAAAAGTGGTCTTCTGAAAAAGTATGCAGAGAAAATTATGACGCATATTTTTGGTGTTCAATAAAGTATTTGGGTATAACTTAATATTTATGAAAAAAAATAGTAAAACGTTATCCATCCTGATTACTGAAAAAATCAATTGCCATCGCTTCTCGCCTCTCCAAAAACCTATCGTCTGGTGTTTTTCTTGCGAAAACTGCTGTAAATAATATAATAGTCTCTTCTCACATTCTCATCTGTTTCTCAGCTACGGTAAGGATATTTCTCAAAGAAAAATTTCGGTCTCTGGTTCCACCTTTTCCATCGATCATTGTCGTGGAAGGCATTGATAATTCTCCAATAGCCTTTCCCGACACTGCAAACTACGGCTTGATGACGCTGGCGAGACCAAATTTTCGCCTAAGAAAACATCACTATTTCATCTCTGCTCACAGCGTTCTGGCGCGCGTTATAATTTCGGGCATGAGCTGATATCGATTCTTTGTCTGATATTCTTTTCGCCAGTTTGACACCTAATGCACAGTCTTCATGCTTGTCTTCAATTCACGACATTATAATTCTGTAATGATTGCTGTATTACCGGTGTGCACTGGCTTGGCCTTTATTTTCGGGCTTCTTCTCGTGTAAATCTACACGATCTAATTGTGTTTTCAGTGAAAATGTGATGACACATCTTTTCGTTGAATTTTGGAAGATATTTTCTTATTTGTACAAGAAGAGGATATTGATTGTGACGAAAAAAGAGATGAAGAAATGTGAACGGTTCGCTATAAATGACAATATATGGAAAACTGTCGTTTTCACCAATGAGTGAAATTTCAGTCTGGTAACGGAGTCTATTTAGTCAGCGAAATACTTTTCTTCTTCCTTCGACTTTCTTTCGTCTCATCAGGAACTGCTGGCATTGTGAAACGTGTACAATGACAATTTCCGGGTTTGTCAAATGACTGCTGATCTCTGCAGCATCTCGCCGCAAACTTTTCAGCTGACAGAACAATCCGCAATAACCGATGTAGATGTTCCTCAAACTCGTCAGGAAGTTTTAACTTGTGCACGAGATACGGCTACCGCTACCATCAAACCCCATTTATGTGATTCGAGGTCTGTTTTGCCAAATGTTCAGTGGTCACTTGCTATTCTTCATGATTCTGGATGCATTCTGGTACAAAAGATCTAAACCTCACTTCACGCTCGTTCACTGGCACCAATGGAATCCGTTGTGGTGCTCTGTTTGCCTTCGGGACTGCGTCTGGGTGAAACATCCGCATGATGTCTTTCTTTCGCCACGGATCACCAGAGATACTGACCTTACTGAGATGTAGCTAATGATGCACCTTTTTAAGTTTTCCCTAACGGGTAAGGTGTCCTCGAACCTATTGTCAGCATCCAGTGTCTGCTGCGCCACATTGAGGACTGCGCACAAAGTGGAAAGCAATTTTACACAACTATCATCCTTCGAATCGAAGTACATAACGCGGCATGTTATCTAAAGTTCGTAACGGCGAGTGTTTCTCAGTGGCACTGTTTTTCACTCTTTTTGAACGCGTTATCGAATCTTCAAACGATTTCGGACGCTATTTTTGCTATACACTATCATCGTGTGTGGTATCTTAAAGCAATGCCATTCAACCAATATTAACGGACTGCGCTTACGGAAAGATCTTACTACATTTGTCTATCGTTCGCAGAACTTGAACCGACCGGGAGACTTCGCTCGACCCACAAAGACGCCATGATCGTGAGGATGCAGGACAATCAGTGGAGTTGACCAACATACGGATGTCAAACCCTTTCTTGCCTCTTCTGGCATTTCAATTCAGCTCCGGAGGATGCTAAACCAAACGCCTTTTGCGGCGAAAAAATTTCCGCCTACGGCTGCAAAAATCAACAAATAAACAAAATTGTTTTCTATGGTGCAACACTGGTTATTTAATACCTGATTTATCATTACCGGCTTTCAATTCACGGTAACACAATCATTGCAGATGCGGCAATCCTGCGCGCAAATCTGCCAGCCAGGCATTTACATGCGCACTGACAAAAAAAAAAATGGCGCGCGGTGCTCCTGCTGATTCGTTTCATTTTAAAGTTCAGCAAACAACAAATTTTTTGTTGTAGATATGGTGTTGATCATGGATGATGATCAGGTGGTTTGATCCTAATACAAACAAAAAAATTACCGGCGCCGTTCAATCTCGAAAATGTATCAATGCAATTTCGGCGGCAATGGAAACTTCTTTGAACATTGACATTTATCATTTAATCATATCATTTAATAAATTTGCGCGCGTCTTCCCCCAGTTGAACATTGATCTCCAGGTATTGGTGTTTATCACGTTATTTGTAGTCGTATGATATATGAAATATTTCATGTTATTGAGTTTGTTCGTCAATCTGAAAAAATGACTTTTTGTCCGGCTTTATTACTGTCCGACCACTGTGCTGCATGATTTGTGTTTGGGGGTAGCCTTGAAGGGATGGTGTTAGGACTTTTTGTGCCAAATGATTCAGCACTATGCACTGGAAGCCTTACTAACTGCTCGAAGCCTACCGCTTCGTGCTGCGTGTCATTCGATCGCCATGTGCTTCGGGTTTCAAGTGTATTGTTCTGAAAACGCCTGAATTCAAGCTCGACCAACTCCTGTACACTGCTCTTTATCTAACAACTACACTCTACCTGAGCTCAAAGACGACACACGCAAAAAGTTTCTGAGTTGTCACTCACCCAAAATCATTTGAGACGTGACCCGGATTGTTTTTACTGAAAACTCATCTGCAACGCCAATGTCATTATGAATTCAACAAAACAACAAGCCCCCAACTATAACACCGAACGACATACATTGTCCGCACATAATATTTTCCCTAATTGATGACGGTGATGCTCGACCGCTAACCGAGACTGCATCATGTTTGTTTCCTATATAACTCCACCCTCTCGCCACCTGCAGGTGCGTTGGTCAAAATTTCAATTTTTCCACTGCCGAGTTGATTCAGTCTGGCTTGACGACGACGATTTTTCCATTGTAATTTCAGCAGTGGCATCGTTTTATGGTGCAGAGGAGTTAATTCGGTGCAGAAGCCACGGGTGAACATCATCGACAACGCAGAGACAGGATGGGTGGCCAAAGGCGGGGTTTCAAAATTTTCTACGCCTGAAAGCCCACTGCCACGGAAACATTGTTTGAGCGTCAACAGTCAACGGGCGACTTTCGCGGATCATAATGGTAGAACTGAACTGTCCAGTTGATTAAATTTAGCAAAAATTGTTCACCGTGTACGAAGAACTGCCACCATGCCTACGGAAAACCTCGAATGGGGCTGTCAAAAATTTAACGATATTTCAGTAACCCGTTTTTCTCAGGAAACGAAAAGTGTTCAGTCGGATGGTTTCATAGGAAGTAATATCGCTGTTGGGAAATATTGAAAGTGCAGAATGGAAAGGTACCGCTGTGAATTCTGTGGATGTCATACATACAGGTGAGAGTGCTGTTTCAATTTGCAGTTCCAGCGATTTGAGTTCATTCCGCCTTCTCAACAGCTAAAGGATGGAATGGTTAAAAATTTATCAAAACTGATTAAGTGCACACTGAATGTGTTACTAAAGCCTGTCCACGTTAAATTTCAGACACATTTCTATACGTGTAGATTTTGAAATATTTCATGGATCACTGAAATGTTTTACTTACATGAAGCTGACACTCTCCACTTTATTTAATGGTACAATATGTTTACATTCTTGTAAACAAGAAATCAAATCGAAAAGTATGCACCCCACAAATGGACAAGGAAGTGGAGCCATTATTGAGAAATTGAAAAAAATTATTGAGAAAAATCCCAATCTTTCTTTGCAAAAGTGTGGCTCGCTGAAGCTGGAAAGTCAAACCATACGTACAACAAATGAAGCAGGAGCAAGGACCAAGACGTATTTAAGTAAAGAAGGTGCCTAACCATGACAAGCAAATTTCAAATGACAAAACTTTAAACAGCTTCCGGGTTTGGCTTTTGGGTCCTCACTCAGCTCAGTCAGTAAAAAACGCAGCTACAAAGCAACACCGATGCTGAGGTGGCTGGGTTCGATTCCCCGATCTAGTCTAGAGAATTTTCGTAAAAGAAAATGTCTCGACTCCGTGGAGCTATAGCATATGATTATGCTTGCACACACAATCATACTAAAAGCAAAAATGATACGTGGCATCGAAAACTCTTGATTACTAACCCATTGAGTGCATTCAGAACCCTAAGTTGAGAGCAAGCAATAAGCTAATTGTGAAAACAATAAACTTGAAATGCTAAAAAAGAAGAAGTAGGGTTTGGCTTTTAAACCACAATGCAAAGGAACGCCGTTGCCGACCATTTCCGGACAAAGAATGTGTCCAAATTCCCGAAGAAGTTTGGCAGGCCATACGTAGTTGTGGTCGAAAATTCAAAAATATCATCTCTGCTACCGTTTATCAGAAGCCACGACTCTTCAGCTCTGGTTTAAGACATCAAATGCGTGCCAAAAACAGAAAATCCACACACAAAAAGATTAATTTTAACAAGCGCGTAAAATTTCCCTCGTTTGATTCCAAGCCAAAGGAGGCGTAAACAACGAATGGTTTGCAATCTTTCATCACCATGCAACAATGTCTGCAATCTTTCACACAACAGGTTGTCTTCAGGCGTTATCTGGCTAAAATTAACATGAAATATCCCATTATTTTCCGCCAAATCCAGAATTACCTTTATGCGCATTAGATAACGCAGAAAATTCAATGTTTCTTTTTATCTGTGCACCAAACTGTCCAGAACCTTGCCTACTAGAGAAGTACTGGGCTCTAGTTAAGCGAAAACTCTTCGAAACTAAGCAAAAGCAAATTGGATCGACGATTTCAGGAGCATATGGAGAATCGAACCTCGAAACGGAACCTGATGGCGGATTTACCACAGAAAGTTCGAGAATTTAACAGACAGAAGGACAAACATCTTAATCAACTGTAGATATAATTCTATTATCGTGAAATAAGCACTCGGTTTTGTTAAGTTCTGAGTGATTTTTTTGCTGCTTTTTATTTTGGTGTCCGAAATTTAACGTGGACAAGAACTTTATACACTGTAAATATCTTCTTAATATTTATTATAACAGGGTGCAGCAGAAAATAATGTGAAAATTTGTGCTATTTCTTTCAAATCCCATTTCCAACTAATTCAAGCAATAATATCCACATTTTCAGTGAAGTTATCTTTATAAAGTCCTTTTAAACAAATTTATTCAAGGTGTCCTCCATTTTTATTAATAACATCCTCGAGCCGACGCCGGAAGACAGAGCATGCCTTTTGGATGTAGTTCTCAGACATTGACTGCCATGTGCGTGTTATGGTTGACTTCAGGGTTTTCACACTAGGGTGTGATGTTTTGCAGGCTCGATGCTTCAACATATGCCCAAATCGAATAATCCACTGGATTTAAGATCTGAACTGCTAGAGGGCATAAATCCTTCGGCCAAATTTCATGTTACATCGTTCAACCGCATGGTTGGGTTCGATTGGACGTGCGCTCCCATCCTGCTGTGGACAACATTTTGGTCCTCGGAGAAGTTGGCCTTCGCCAGGAAGCACGCAGGTTCTTTAAAATACCGTGCCATGCGCCAGGTATTGATTTTAACTCCAGCATCAATGAAAACAGGCGGCATTTTCAAACCGTTGGACGCCATAGAACCAAACATCATGACACCAGCCGGGTGTTTGGTTTGAAATTTGAATTTCACTTATTCCCGGAACGTTCTCCACTTTCTCTGGTGGAAATGAACCGATCCGTGCGGCTGTTGGCCACAGTATCGAAGCTGAAAAGCTTTTCGTCGGAGAACAGGATTATCTTTTTTTCCTTCTTCAACAAGGAAAGCAATCTCTTGGAACGAGTTACTCGTAGTTCCTTGACCCGATCTGTAATCAAGTGGCATTTAACTCTGGTTCTAGAAGATGCATGCTGGTCTTCTTTGATGATTCTCCGCATGGATTCTCGAAATATTGGCTTCCTTTGCAAGAGTTTTCTTATGGAACGCACCGGGTTGCCAGCAATTTTTGCACGGACTGATTTGATCACGGTTGTCGTGTCCAAAGCCTGGACGTCCAGCTTCCGGCTTCGCTGCCGAGGACCATCCTGCAGGACTTCTTTATAGCAGTAAACTGTTGCCACGTACCCTACCACCTTGGCAATCTCTTTCGGCTTCTTCTGGGCGAGCAACAAACTGGTGATCACTTCTTTCGCGAACATTTGACGAATTTGCAATAAAACAAATAAAATGTTTTGATACAACGCGGAGTAAACATAAACAAATACACTTTCGACGAAATTAGTCACTAGCTACACGAACTAACCCAATACTCAAGTTTGAACATTTTCGCATTTTTTTTCTGCCGCACCCTGTATACATATATATATTTGTCCCATAAAAAATGCGAAAATCCATACTTCAGTTCCAAATAAGTTTTTTTCATAGAAAATGATGAAAAAATATCATAATTTTATTTCGGGAATCGTTTAGCAATCCTTTCATAATTACATTACTCAATATTTCTACCATTTTTCTCGAGCACCGCCTTCAAACGGGGATGGAATGGAGAGCATAGCTTCTCAACGTATGAGTCAGTCGTCAAGTTCCATGCCTTGGTAATGCAAGCTTTCAGGGCGCCAACCTGGTGCGCCAGAACGTTCTGAGGCATTGGCCTGGACTATGCCCATATTCAATAATCCAAAGGATTCAAGTCCGGGCTGCTAAGGTGTCCACGTATGAATTGCCACACTACAAATTGCTCTAACTTTTCAGCCATGGGTAGAATTTAATGAAAATTTGGGTGGATTTAGTTCATAGTGCATTATTTACATCCTGCAAGTTTTAAAGTCCTGTGATCAAAACTCGCGGAAATGGAGTCGAAAGAACAGCTCGTGCGTGATAAAATCTTGCGCATTCATCACGAGAACAAGGATCTCTCGCATCGTTCCATCGCTAAAACGTTGGGAATCGCGAATTCCACGGTGTCGCGAGTGATTAAGCGGTTCGAGGAACGGTTGACCACCGATCGGAAGCCAGAAGTGAAGGAAAAAGTATTCCGTACAACACCAAAAATCACAACCGCGTAGTTGGGGCCTTCAACCGAAATCCGAACGCCTCCGTTCGGGATGTGGCTAAGAAGCTGCACCTAAGCCGAAGTTTTGTCAGAAGGCCAAAACTAAGGCTGAGCTTCGAACGTTCAAGGTACAAAAGGCCCCTAATCGCGACGAGAAGCAGAACAAGTCCGCCAAAACCCGTGCCAGGAAGTTGTACCTCAACATGCTGACGAAAGTTGAATGCTGCATCATGGACGACGAAACATATGTGAAGGCCGACTTCAAACAGATCCCCGGCAACCTGTTTTCACGGCCAAGGATAAGTTCAGCGTTCCGGAGCATGTCCACACTCAGAAGATATCCAAATTTGCGAAGAAATTCCTGGTTTGGCAAGCCATCTGCACGTGCGGGAAGCGGAGTGCACCTTTCGGACCCAGGACACGATGAACGGACAGGTGTACATAAAAGAGTGCCTCAGAAGCGGCTGCTTCCTCTCCTGAAGGCCCACAACGTCCCAACAATCTTCTGGCCGGATTTGGCCTCATGCCACTACTCAAGGACGTGCTGAAGTGGTATGCGGACAATAAGGTCAATTTCGTGCCGAAAATGTTCAACCCTCCCAACACTCCGGAGCTCCGCCCCATCGAGAAGTACTGGGCGATTATGAAGCAGCACCTTCTTAAACGACCTAAGGTAGTGAAGACAGTCGAGGAACTGAAGAAAGTATGGGTTTACATGCAAAAAACGGTTGATTCACAGGTTGTGCAGAATCTTATGGCCGGGGTTAAGGCCAAGGTGCGAGCATTTGCGTATGGACTGTAAATAAAATACGAGTAAAATGGTAAAATGAAGTTTAATAGTTATTTCTCAATCCCTGAAAATTTGATGGCAATCGGATGAAAACTCGAATTTTGCGAATCAATTTTGTGTGTGGCAATTTCATCGTGGACACCCTTTAGGAGCTCAGCAATTTCTATCTATGTGAAAATTGCAATGTTTTCCTTACAGCTACAATGAGTTCATTAATTGAAGGATGACATATCTAATCAATGCTTGAGCGTCCATTTTTAACCATCGGACTCTTGTGTGCGAGAATTTTTATTCTTGCTATCGTGTGGTTGTTCAAGATCTTAAGAAATGGTTACTACTCGGAGCGTCACTCAACATTTTCGCTTTCATCTGATGATGAAACCTTCTTACGCATGCAGATTCAGGTCGACAGTCGAAGCATTCTGTACATACGCGTTACATACGATGCTTCTATGCTTTCTAGGCATTTTAAGCAAAAATGAGCAAGCATAAACATAAACAGGCACTCCAAGCAACGTAGATAGATTGATTTGATCCGCTACAAGACACTATGACTCTTGACGGAAGCGAAATCGTGCATCGTTTGAACAAGCCGATGCATGAGTAATTCTGTCTGAAAATCGAGTTTGATTCAGCCAATCTCAGAATCGATCTGATACCGTGATTAATCGGGTCACATTGAACTGGCTGTGCACTATGGTCGAATGGACAAATTTCGCGACAAAAATCGATAACTCGAAAACCATCAACTTTAGACAGATGGTGTCTTCGGGAGATTTGATTTTAAAATAAGATCTATCTTTTGGTTTGGGTTGTGACTAAGGTGGTCCTTTTATGTTCATAATAAAAATTTCAACTTTTTATTCTTATGGTTTAGAGGATTTTTTGCTTCAACAGAATTGTAGATATTTTAATTTAATGAAACTTTGGTGAAGAAATTTTAATTCTATCTCATCTACGTATCGTTTTATAACAGTTTTTCTAACTTTCCTTAGGGTGGGACTTGAAAAAACAGTTTTTTTACTGTAACTTTTTTATTTCAATTTGAATTTGAAAACTCTGCAAAGATGACTTTTAGGGTATAAAATGACGCACATTTTGAAGATACAAGATAGTTGCTAGTTATTGTATTAGAAAAGTTGTAGGGGTTGAAGTGTAAAAAAATATACGTTTTTGCAAGATATCTTATTCTTTTATTTGCAAATATTTGCAAACACAGAGTCCGTGAACTGAAAGTACAAACTTCCATCTACAAGATCTATGCAAAATTGTTTGTCCCCTTTTGTCCCCCTTTAGGGAAAAAAATCTTTTTAAATTTGGTAGTTTTGCATTTTTTCTGCATAATTTTCGATCAGCAGCATCAAAAATTATCACCAAAGACAGTAACAACTCGAGTTTTTTTTTATGAAAATGTTTAAATTTTTTTATATTAATCCATCTCCGTTAATTTATTATCATTCATATTACAGACTAACAGACATAACACATCGAACATTTTTCACTACAAATCATGGTCACTAAAACACCTGCGCCATCTGTTGAGCACACTGTGATGAATGACTAAGCTGAACAGATGGCAGTAGTGTGTTAACGTCAAACGAAAATCGGCTATACGTACTACCTGTGTCGATATTACAAACTAAGAAACATTTGAATTGACCGTTTAATGGGTAATCGATGAAGAAACTTCAAGTGTTATGTATGTTTGTCTGTGTTAACATATTTTAATCTTCGTTTAGTGCGTCATTTTAAACCTTAAAAGTCATCTATGCAGAAATAAAAAAGTTACAGCAAAAAAACTGTTTTTTCAAGAATCACCCTAATGAAAGTTAGAAAAACTGTTATAAAACGATACGAAGATGAGATAGAATTAAAATTTCTCCACCAAAGTTTCATTAAATTAAAATATCTACAATTTTGTTGAAGCAAAAAATCAACGATAAGAATAAAAAGTTGAAACTTTTATTATGAACATGAAAGGACCACCCTAGTCACAACCCAAACCAAAGAGATAGATCTTATTTTAAAAATCAAATCTCCCCAAGTCTATCTATCTAAGTTAATGGTTTTCGAGTTATCGATTTTTGTCGCGAAATTTTTCCATTCGGACCATAGTGAGTGGGGCGAAATTGAACAATCCAACCAGTGATATTAAAGACAAATTTTAGAGGTTTGTTTTCCATCTAATATAGCTAACATTGTTGGCAATAGCTAAATAATGACCATAAGTGATGTTTAATGAGAACTTCACGCACAAAATTACATAAAACTTGTCGAAATTACACGATTTTGTAAAGTAATGTTTTGCACTCCATTTTTGTGCATATAAAGAAACTACTATTTTCGTACAGCTCAAAAGCAAAACTGCTAGAAATAACTTACCTTGGAACAATGTATAGTTACTAACTTCACACATGAACAGTAAAATATAGATAACAAATACCAAACATTGTTGAAAATTGCAATTTTAAATTAATCCTCATAAAACGTAATTATATCACCATTGAAACCGAGGCAACTTCTTCAAAAATTTTGCATGAGTCGTCACGCTTTCGGAAACCCGTCCCCCTAAGTGCATGACGTATTTTATGGATGACCCTAATCAAGGCTTCCATAAAGTGTGACGAGTCATACAAAATTTTTGGAGCATTCATACAAAAAGCGTAACGAAGGGGAGGGGGTTGAAAATCACCACTTTTTAAGTGACGTATTTAATGGATGGCCCCTTAGGGCTTGTCCATCAATAACGTCATGCTAAAAATTTCTAATAAGAACCTCTCCTTCCACAAAATCGCCCTTTTTATTTAAAATTTCTAAAAACATCATATGAGCCGTTACCTTTTCAGAGCACTCCCCCCCATTTTAAAAAACTTTACGTAATATACGGACACACCCAAAAGGAAGATTAAACAAACTTTCTAGATTTTTTAGAATTTTCGACCGCTGTTATTCCTACTTCAGTGTTTTGGCATCGTTTGCTTGCACAAAATTTTGAACCTTCCATCAATCATGGACGTAATTTTTAAACGTTCCGTAAGAAGAAAAATGCAAGTGAGAAAGCTTAGGGGGTGGAAACATCTTGCCTTATTAGTGATTGGCCCATATTGTAAATTTAAAAAAAATATAAAGTCCCGAAATAGCTGTTTGGTGCTGGTGTTCAATTTGGCCCCCTTTGATTATTTTTAAAATTAGTCTAAAAAAGTACATCTATATAAATAAAAATGAGTTGGGGTTTCCTTTGTCACGATTTAACTCGCGAGCGGAAGGACCGTTTGTCAAGATTTTTGCTTTGTTGGATTCGTCTTGGACACCGGAAGGTTCTTATGATCGAACCAAATTTGGCATGCGGGGATTTTAAAGGCAATAAATGTTTCTACGATAGTTCGAGACCCCTCCTCTCTCTCAAGTAAATGGAACCAAATTTGGCAGGTAGGTGTTTTTGAAGGCAAAACATATTTCTAATGTGATTCGACACCACTCCGCCCTCTGTAAGAGGGGGGCTCTCATACAAATGAAACACATATTTGTACCCAACTCGAGAACTAATCAAGCATATGGAACCAAATTTCGCATGTGAAGGTTTTTGGAGGAGCTAAATTTTTCTATAAAGGTTTATGACTCCTCCGCCATTTGGAAGGGGGCCAGAGGAGGGGTTTCCATACAAATGAAACACAAATTTCTGAATAACTCGAGAACTTATCAAGTAAATGGAACCAAACTTGGCGTGTGGAGTTTTTCGAAGGCAAGAAATGTTTCTATTGTGTTTGAGACTCCTCCGCTCACTGAAAGAGGGTCTCTCATACAAAGGAAACACGAATTTCTGCATAACTCAAGAACAAATCAAGCAAATGGAACCGAATTTGGCATATGGAGGATATTGAAGGAAACAAATGTTTCTAAGGTGGTTTGAAACCCCTCCACCTTCTGAAAGGGGAGACTCTCATAAAAATGAAACATAATTTTTAGCATAACTCGAGAGCCAATGAACCAAATGAAACCAAATTTGGCATGTTGAGGTTTTTGGAGGCAAGAAATGTTTCTATGGAAGTTCAATACCCCTCCCCATTTGGAAGGGGGGGGGGGACTCCCATCCAAATAAAAAGCAAATTTCTGTATAACTCGATAACTAATCAAGTAAATCAAACCACTTTTAGCATATGGGGGTTTTTGGAGGCAAGATTTCTATATGCATAAAAATGAATTTCTGTCTGTCAGACCCTTATAGACTCGGAAAGTTCTGAACCGACCAACGTGAAAATTTATATGAAGAGGTTTTTAGGGCTGGGGAAGGTTCTTATGATTGTTTGAGACTCCTACTCTCTCATACAAATGAGACACAAATTTCTTCATAACTCGAGAACTAAACAAGCAAATCGAATGCAAAAAATTTTGCATGTTGGGGGTTTTGAAGGCAAGAATGTTTCTATGGTGGTTCAAGACCCCTGCTCTTTCTGAAGGAAGGGAGGGTATTCAAACAAATGAAACTCAAATTTTTTTTATAATACTAGCTGATCCCGGTGCGAGCGTTGCTACGCCTGCAACTAAATGAATGAACATTACATAGAACTGACGCTTTTTTATAAATGGTTATTTTTTTTGAGTAATAAGGAGTTCAAACTTCTATCAGAACATTCTTCTTAGCCAGACAATACACAGTTTGTGGCTTAGTTACCTGGATAATTCTCAGGATTGGTTGAAATTTGTGTTTTAATTCACCATAGAAACATTTCTTGCATTCAAACAACCCCGCATACCATTTTTGATTCCATTTGCTTGATTAGTTCTCAAGCTATGCAGAAATTTGTGTTTCATTTGTATGCGAGCCGGAAGGGGGAAGCGGTCTCAAACAATCATAAGAACCTTCCCCAGTCCCAAAAGTAGCTGCATACATATTTTCACTCCGATCGGTCAGACAGACAGTCAGACAGAAATCCATTTTAATATAAATAAAAATTCTGTTTCCAATAACCCCCACATGCCAAATGTGGTTTCATTTACTTGAATAGTTCTCGAGTTATGCAGAAAATTGCGTTTCATTTCTAAGGGACCCCCTTCATTAAGAGGGCAGAGTGGTCTTAAACCACCATAGGAATATGTCTCTTCTTCAAAAAATTACACATGCCAAATTTGATTCCAGTTGCTTTATTAGTTCTCGAGTTATGCAGAAATTTGTGTCATTTGTTTGAGAGCCCCCTCCCCCTTCAGAAGGCGAAAGAGTCTCAAAACACCATAGAAACATTTCTCTCCTTCAAAAACCTCCATATGCCAAATTTGGTTCCATTTGCTTGATTAGTTCTCGAGTTATGCAGAAATTTGTTTTTCATTTGCATGGGATCCCACCCTTTCTAGAAGCGGGAGAGCTCTCGAACTATCATAAGATGCTTTCCCGGACCCAAAAACCACTGAATACAAATTTGCAAAGCAGTAGGTATAGTTCTCATGTTTGGTTGAAATTTGTTTCATTTTGTATGAGAGCCCTCTTTTAGAGGAGGAGGGGCTTTGAACCACCATAAAAACATTTCATGCCTTAAAAAACTCGTCCATTCCAAATTTGGTTCCATTTGCTTGATTATTTCTCGAGTTATGCAGAAATTTGGGTTCCATTTGTTTGAGAGCACCCCCTCCCCCCTTCCTCCTCATATGACGGAAGAGTCTCAAATCACCATAGAAACATTTCCCTCCTTCAAAAACTTCCACATGCGAAATTTGGTTCCATTTCTCTTATTAGTTCTCGAGTTATGCAAGGATTTGCGTTTCATTTGAATAGGTTCCCCCCCTTTCAGAAAGGGGAGGGGTCTCAAATCAACATAGAACAATTTTTTGTCTTCAAAAACCACCACATACTAAATTTTGGTTCCATTTGCTTGATTAGTTCTCGAGTCATGCAGAATAGTGTATTTCATTTGTATCAGGACCTCCCCCCCTCTTAGGATGGGAAGGGGTCTCAAACCAACATAGAAACATTTTTTGTCTTAAAAAACCACCACATGCTAAATTTCGTTCCGTTTGCTTGATTAGTTCCCGAGTTATGCAGAATATTGTGTTTTATTTGTATGGGAGCCCCCCCTTTTATGACGGGGAGGGTTCTCAAGCTACCATAAAAACCTTTTTTGCCTTCAAAAACTCACACATGCTAAATTTGGTTTCTTTTGCTTGATTAGTTCTCGAGTTGTGTAGAAATTTGGGTTTCATTTGTATGGGAGCCCTCCTTTCCAGTGAAGGAAGAGGTCTCAAACCATCATAAGATTATTCTCCGGCCCCAAAAATCCCTGCATGCAAAATTCCACGCCGATCGGTCCTTCCGCTCGCGAGTTAAATCGTGACAAAGGAAACCCCAACTCATTTTTATTATATAGATAAGAGCCCAGTGTGATGGTTCGAGAACTAATCAAGCAAATGGAACCAAATTTGGCATGTGGGGGGTTTTGAAAGCAATGATTGTATGGTGGTTTGAGTTACCAACCCCCTCTGGAAGGGAGGGCTTCCATACAAAAGAAACACAAATTTCTACCAAAAATGAGAATTATCCAGGTTACCTTAACACAAAACATGTATTTCTCGGGAAAGAAGCATGTTTTGATAGAAGTTTGAACCCCTGCTTATTCAAGAAGAAAAAAACTTATTCCGAAAAAAAAAACCATAAACGTGCCAGTTATATTAACTTTCTCTTCATTTAGTAGCAAGCGTAGCAGCGCACGCACCGGGCTCAGCTAGTTATAAAATAACAATCACAATTAACTGTTCACAATTTGTATCGATTGTGTTCCACTAGCCCCAGTACTGGTTTTAAAAATGATTCCGACCGAAAAGTTTTGCTGTATGTTAAAATATTCAACTTTTTCAAATAAAAGCGTTCAATTTAACCCCCGATTACGGTACCGAAGTCATTTACAACAAATGGACACCGTTGCCATTACGTTGCCGTCCACATGTTTGCTTCTAACACAGAAACACTCGCAAACAAATTGCCTTGGAGCTCTCTGCTCTCTGAGCTCGTTTGTTGTTGAGTAGAAACTCAAAAAAAAAAACAAAAAAAAAACTCCAAAATTTTAGTTGCCACCCGTTATGAAATTTATGAATTTAGATGTAATCCTCCTCATCGATTTTCATGATCTGTAAAATTTAAACTCCACTATAAATTTCATTCAAACAACTCGACTAAATTCTTCCCTTTTCCGGTGCAAGCAAGAACAGCAAACAATTACTTTACAGAGGTGTGAAATTTCCCTGGAGTTGAAATGAGTCTCTCTTCTCCCAGCTGAACGATTTACATCATTAGCCATCGTCGCCGTCGTAATTTTCTGGGCACCATGCGCAAAGGCCAACGGGGAGGGGGAAATTTCGGGAAAATTGTTTAAATACCTCAATCGTTACGGCAGAGTCAACTACGAGTCGACTAAGAGTGGAGCGAACTGACTGGTTTTCAGCCAAACGAACTGTCAACCGCGCAGCGCCTATCTCGATTGCATCGGTAGTGTTGCCTAAAATCTCCAAGGCAATTTGTTTTCAACCCACCGCCTACTTGCCCCCTAGGCTCTCTTTAGTGTGCGATTTTACCTATCTGAATCTTAGCAACTAGAGGAGGAATTTTCCTTCACATTATTGGCAGTTGGAAAGCGGTGCGGAGTGAAAAGCGAAGAACTACAAATTGAGACGGTATTAATTACCAATTAATTAGTCGCTTTGACATTCTTGAAATCTTTTCCCTTTTTTTCAACATTGATCACGCACGTGTAATCACGAATAAGGAGGGATTGAATCTCAAATGTTTACAGTCGATTTCTCCGGAACGGAAGTTTCCACCACTTTGACCGAGTAGCATTTGCTACCCCCAAAAGATCATCCATGCTAATGGTCAATCAAGCGCTCGCCTAATTGGGGGCACTCATTCCGTTGCGGCTCACGATTTTCCTCGTATGAATCATTTCCGCAGCAATCGCCGAAAGAGCAGCTCCATGGCGACCTTTTCAATCGCAACCTATCATTAGAAATTCCGTGTAATATGCCTCGACCGCTCTTGGCGATGGAGGAGTATGGAAATAAACGAAGCTTACTGAATTCCCACCCGAAAAAAAATTGCTCGTTCACACCCAATAAGTTGCCACTGATCAAATATCTAACAACAACTCAGTTTCAGTCACTCGAAACGAGCTCATTTAAAGCATCAACCCCGGAAAAAGTATCATTTTCACGCTCGTAAACCCATCAAGGAACATCGTTCAGACGATGTTTGGAGAAAAATCAAACACTCATCATGACCGCAAACAAATTTATTAACATCTCAGCTCTCTTCACGCACTTTTGAACCCTCCGCCTCGCGAGCGCGCCTCTTCCAGCAGAATCTGAAAGTCAGCCGAGTGAACAGAAAAAAAAACCTCCCGCTTCTGCTGTTGCGGTAGGCGGACAGATTATTTACAAACCATTCACAACTACTACTCACCACTCACTCTTGGCTGGCTTGCGGGCCTCCCCCTCCCGCTAAAAATTTGGAAATCTCAGCAGGCCACGCAATTTTCAAACACTCCGAGGTAGCTGCGACTGCGACTGAAACTGCCATTGTGGATTCGGCTTCGGATCGCTCACAGGAGGCTGAAATGCAATGCTGTTAAGTGGTGACCGGGGAAGACGACGACGAGGTAAACAAATATTTATATTTTCATGATTTCCACTTCCAGCGAACTGTGTGGGCCAGCGGGGTTGGGCGAGCATCACCTTGTTTCCTATTTTGTTTATGCTTTATTTCTTCATTAATTTCCCGTGCCGAGGGGCGTCCGATGGGCGCGGGACGGACTTGGGCGAAATATGAATTAAAAGTGTTGAAAGGGATGT
>JASCZW010016167.1:0-19172 GCA_034211315.2 Aedes japonicus | reverse complement strand
GAGCCAGTTGCCGTGTTATTTTTTCATCGCTTTCAAATCACATGGCACGTGACCGACACGGGAGTGACACCATCACACAAAACGGATAACATAATCCAACGCACTTCCACCGCATCAACCCACATCCCGGAGGCCCCGAGGCTGATTGTTTTCCCAAACACTTTACCTAATTTAGAAAGGAAAGGTTTGTTACTGTTTTGTAAATGCCTGGGAATTGGCTTCCGGTGGTGGTACTGAGATTCCAATCGTGAATTTAAATCAAACAAATCAATCTTCGCACTCACGTCTACTGTTGGTTCGATTTCACGCACCCACTGCTAAACGATGCGTAAAACGTGCGTTTGTATTGCCCTGCACTCCTCGCACCGCCAACACTCGGACGGAAACTGTCACATCTTATTAGCCCATCCGAGGTTTCCGAGTGCTTCCGACTCACGTTCTATTTGCACAGGTCACGTGCCCATCCGTACCGGGTGAACGTCGTCACTTACCCGCACCGAGCCTTCATCGACTAGACCGACTGGCTTATAACGGAAATACGGAAGGTGCGGTGGGTGGGTGGCTGATGTTTGAACTACCACCCAGCGCCGGATCAACGATATTGGTTTTCAACTCGTCCTCCCCTTGGTTCGTCGTCGACACATCGGTTGATGTGCATTTATCTGTCATCGAAGGGCTTCAGGAGTTGGGTTCGTGTTATTGGGCGAGATGGCGAATTTCAACTTACCGCACGTGTCAATTCTGCTCATCGTGGCCTGCTATGCATCAGTTACGTCTCAAATTGATTTTTAACCTCACGTACTCACCTTGAGATGCGTTTGTTCGCTTACATGCGCTTGAAGGTTCTGATTTTCTTTGCGTGTTAAATGTTGCATTTTTGGAGTTAGTGGGAAGTTATTATTGGAGGTTAGTTCTTGAAGATTTCAGCGTTAAATAATGCAATCAAACTAGAAACTAATAGGAGATACAATTGAGAAATCAGTTCTATCTATGGAAGTATTGTCGGATTCGAACATAGCGGTTCTTCTGCAGATTTTTCAATTTGATATTTGATTACCGATAAGTTCTCCCAAATTATTGTTAGCGTTTCAAGCTTATTTCTTGCTCTCAACTTAATGCACTTCCACAATAAATAATTAAGATCTTTCGATAACTGGTACCATTTTTTGCATTAGTATGATTGTGTCGCAATCTACAATCACACTCTTTGCCCAGGAAGTCGAGAAATTTTCCATATTGGAAAATTCCTAGACCAGACAGGGAATCGAACTCAGCCACCTCCAGCATGATGTTGCTTTGTAGCCGCGCCTTTATCGACTGAGCTAAGGAGAGCCCGCTGATGAAGCTAGAGTCTAGAAAATTCAGCATCCGAACCAAACATGTCGTTACATGATCTCCATTTCGTAAGAGATGTGAAAGAAAGAAGTGATGTCGTTCGTGTACTGTCCTACCGAAGTATTGACTGACGACAAACCGTTAGATGGCGTTTGGATAGTCAAGCCACGAACGATATGCGGATTGAAGAACCGTATCGAAAGGAGTGTTCATAGATCATAGCAACCCGGCAGACATCAGCATAGCTTCTAGTCTATAAGTTTTAGTATTTTGTTTCAGTCGTTCATAAACCTCTAATCTGAAGAGTTGTTCTTTCTGATGTTCTCACAAAACCATCAGCAAATACTACTGCACACCCAAGATTATCTCATTAAAGGTAATTGTTAGTGGGAGTTTTTTTAAGGCATCGTTTTGGTAGACAAAAGTCTCTATTTTACGGAGATATCTAAAATCCCAAGTAACATTTTTAATTAGATAAACGCTTCATAGGCAATACGTATACAACTTTAAACTGAGTAATGGTTAGGTAGTGGTTGCACAAGCGCCCAGCCAATATTTTCACAAGCAAATCTGGCGAATCTATCCAGCTTCATGAAAATGAAAAAAAAATCAAGCAGAATATGTAATCGGTTTATAGCCTAGGAAGCTTTTATCCAAAAATTATACAACTTATTACGTAACTGTTCTTTTGAAACGCATGTTCAGCATATTTATTTGTTCATCACAATTTCTATTTTTAAAACTGTGGCAAACAGCTTTTTATTGGTAGTGTTAACACGTTGATATAAACGCTTAAACATAGTCACTATACAGCAATCGAAAAAATTTGTATGTCAAACACTGTTTACAATACTCGTGGACGGTATTACGGCAATGGTGTTGTTTTATCGTTGTAATGCGTTATTAACATTTAACTATATGAACTTTGTATTATAATGTTTATATATATATATATATATATATATATATATATATATATATACATATCATATATATATATGTATATATATATATATATATATATTTATATATATATATATATATATATATATATATATATATATATATATATATATATATATATCACTTACCCGAGTACTTACCAGATTTGAACTCTGCACCTTCACCTTGAGAACGGTGACTGTATCCTCAGATCCATATCAGCTGTGAGGAATTCCAGTACCCGTATTCAGTTCAAAACATATTTTAGTTCTAATAATGTTGAACAACAATAATTGCTGAAGCTCTTTACGAACAGGTTTGTACTGTTTTGAAAATCAGTGTTACCGAGATTCTTATAATCTAAACATGATCACCATCAATTTACGTTGTAAGCTGTGCCGCGCTTGGATTCATTTGTTATAATTTTTTAAACTACATTAATATCAATTTCATTTATAACTGTTGTTATAGATTGCTATATTTATCATTGCTATATTAATGAATTCCCGGTGATTAAAAAATATCCACTAAGACCGGGAATTGAACACCTGATCTTCTGCTCAGTGGAATTTATATTGTTTATTTGAGAGCAATTTTCGACAGCACTGTCAATTGCGCGAATCTCCGAATATGAATTTCTCAAATAAGCTTCATACTTTCTCAGATTTTGTTTTCAATAGAAAGTACCGCTTTTCTTAATTTTTTAAACATCCTTCGAAATATGTTGAAATCTAAATGCTCTGCTCGATAAAATGGACGGTATTCCTTTTTATTTGGTTTGACAGCTAAGACTCAACTCAAGAGCTCAAGCTCAAGAACTCCATATAAATAACTGCATATATGCTCCATGCTCTGTGCCGCAACTACACTCAGGAAATTATCCCTACGATCAGAACTATTAACCACAAAGCCATAAGAGATCGTATTAAAAGATTATTGTTGCATTGGTCGATAAAAGCATGCCTCTTCTACGCTTTCAATTGACATCACTTATCAAGTGTGTATAGTCTCGTGGGATTGTGGCTCGGCTCTGGATGCCGAGGTTCATGGTGCGCATCCTGATTGCAACTTTTTTTTTCATGTGAGGAAAATATTCATACGATCGTCATATGATTTCTTTCCATAAGGGAATCGTATAAAATTTGCAATAATGTCTTCTGGCAAATTTCCATACTATATTCGAATGACATCTTTTCGATATGTTCGCTCAATGTACTTATACAACATTTTATACAGCTATAATCACTAAGCTGTATAGCGGTTAACAGGGTTGCGGCTTATCATTTTGACTCATATTCATTTGCCAATATCTCCTTTCAGAGGGTCGATTTGATAATATGATGTATGATGAACTTGTAGTGCACGAGTAGACCTACAACTTTGTCTAACAGTACCTTGCTCTAACTCCTATATCTTCGACATGAGAGCGTATATTCACAGTGATCTTCACGATGATAATCGCGTGATCTTCACCGCGAATATCATCGCGAAGATCACTGCGAATATACGCTCTTATTCCTCAGATATAAGAGATAGTTGTAGGTCTACTCAAGCACCATAAGTTCATCATACATTATATTTTGAAATTGAGCTTCTGAGAAGAGCTATCGGCAAATGAATATGGATAAGTCAGAAATGATAAGCCGCAACCTTGGCGGCTAAGGTATTTCTAATATAAAGGCTTTTGAAAAGCTATTACAAAGTCAACAAATAAAACTGTGTAAGAGAACACAGAATGATAATTCCAAAGCTTAACCGACTAATTTCTTAGCTACATAAACAAGCTGTGTAAATGCAGACAAACATTGTTCGCATAAGAGCTTTCTTTTCAAAGTATGCAACCTAAAGCTAAATGTTGTGTTAAAGCTGTGTTACATTAAGCATAAGTAAAGGGTGATACGGTCAAAATTTGGTCAAGGGAAAATGCGTGTAAATCGGTGAAATCGTTTATTTAAAAAATCAAATTAAATTTCTTTTTCAAGTTCAATTAGTATAAAATTCAGGAAAAATATTCAGTTAGGCCTCCTGCATTTCCAAATCCGAATTGCCGGGCCTTACGCTTGACCCCTGCCATCAGATTTTGTACAGCCACCTCGTCCACCTTCTTCGCCGCAGAAAGCCAGTTTGCCTTGAACTGCTGCTCGTCCTTAGCAGTTTTTTTGGTCTTCTTTAGGTTCCGCTTGACAATAGCCCAGTATTTCTCAATTGGGCGGAGCTCTGGCGTGTTGGGAGGGTTCTTGTCCTTGGGAACCACCTGCACGTTGTTGGCGGCGTACCACTCCATGGCCTTTTTACCGTAATGGCAAGATGCCAAATCCGGCCAAAACAGTACGGAACAACCGTGTTTCTTCAGGAAAGGCAGCAGACGTTTATTCAAACACTCTTTCACGTAAATTTCTTGGTTGACAGTCCCGGAAGCTATGAAAATGCTGCTTTTCAAGCCACAGGTACAGATGGCTTGCCAAACCAGATATTTCTTTGCGAACTTTGACAGTTTCGTGTGCTTGAAAATACCTTGCTAAAATGCTACCTTTCCCCTTTTTTTTGCCGTATAAAACTCCTGTCCCGGAAGCTGGTTGTAGTCGGCTTTGACGTAGGTTTCGTCGTCCATTACCGCGCAGTCAAACTTCGTCAGCATCGTCGTGTACAGCCTCCGGGATCGCGCTTTGGTCGTCGTATTTTGTTTATCATCGCGATTTGGAGTCACTACCTTCTTGTAAGTCGATAGTCCGGCTCGTTTTTTGGCTCGATGCACGGTTGTAGACGATACACCCAGCTTATTTGCGGCATCTCGGAGAGATAGGTTAGGGTTTCGCTTGAAACTACCGGCAACTCTCTTTGTCGTCTCAGCGGCTTCCGGTTTTCGATTTCCCCCCGATCCAGACTTCCTGGCTGTCGACAAACGTTCCCCAAACACTTTAATTACATTTGTAACGGTTGATTTGGCAACTTTTAGCGATTTTGCCAACTTTGCGTGCGAGTAGCTCGGATTTTCGCGATGCGCGAGCAAAATTTTGATACGCTGCTCTTCTTGCTTGGACGGCATTTTGACAACTGAAGAGTGAATTCCAAAATCAAAATAGGAGCAACATTCTACACACACACACCTTCAAAATGAGGGGTGTTCAGGTTTTTTAAATGCAAAATTGAAAGAAATACGTCAAGTTGATATTGACCAAATTTTGACCGTATCGCCCTTTACTGCATCGATTTTTTAATTCTGCTTATAGCTTATTCAGCTTCACTTGCTTTTATACAATTATAAAACAGCTTATAAGTTCTTAACTTCGGCTTAGGCAACTAAAATGTTAGTTGGGATGTGAGTACCGATTTAAACCAATAGTAAGGATGCTATTGAGTAAACTCACAATTTGTGATAGTGGGCGTTCATTGGGAACACAAAGTAAATTTCAAGTAACGCTTGATAGTCTATGAGGACCCATATAATACAACAGTATGGGTGCCGTTGGTACCTCCCACAAAGTGTGATGGTTGTTTTTCAATGAGAAAAAATGTCCAATTGATGCAACTACATTCTTCAAACTATTGTTCTACTTGAACTAATATCTGCATCAAGCAGGTTGAACGTTCTAAAGAGTAATCTACACTAATTGCAAAACTAGTAAAATTTAAACCACCCGCCGAAGGCTCAATTTGAGCACTCGACACTGAAGAAGTCTAAGCTTGTTCTAATGGAATTTAAAGAATTTTTTTCGCTTTTACTACTGATAGTTTGCAGGAATGATTCAGTTTTTTTAGGTGATCAGTTTTCCAATTACAATCGTTCAACTAGTATGCTCTTAAATTTATTTTTAAATAAGTGAAGAATTTGTTCTAATCCAACCAAATAAGGATTAAAAGATTTGGTGGAATAAGAGTCTCTATTGATCTTCAAGTTTATATTTTTTGTAACAACCTAGGGAGACACAACCAATGAATTCATTATCGCGCAGATTTTCAAAGCTCAAAACGCAGTTCAACGAGTCCAAACCCATACTTCTGTTATGGCTTGGGAGCGAAGGTTTATCTTTCTTAAGAATTATTGAAGAAGCCCGCTCAAACAATCTTCGGCGAACGCAAATGGGTGATCCAGCAGAATTCCTCTCCGTTCCATGGAGCCAAGGTTACCCAAACGTGAGGCACCAAGAATTTGCCAGACCTTGTTAAGGGATTAGGCCTGCTTCTTTGACAGATGCAAACCCGCAGGATTTCTCTAAACCTTAAGCGAATGGATATCGAGTCATTCAAAGCTACTACATATGGAAAATATGGGATGAAATCCCAGAAAATCAGGTACGTAACGCCTGTAATGCTTGTTTTGAGGAGGTTTTGAGCGATCATTAAGACGGAAGGCGAAAGGAACGAATTGAAATATGTATATATAAAGTACTAAGTATAAGAAACAGAGTGCAAGAGCCAATAAAATCGACTGTTCATGGAGGCTCCCATATTCGTTCCAAGCCTCAGTAATTTGAGCCTAACCTGTAGATGTTTTGAACACTAGGGCGTTAACTTTACAAAGAGTTTTTTGCAAAGTATTTATAAACGTTTGATACGTAAATTTGCTTTAACTAGTGCATATTATTTTAGCGTTATCCATATAACGTATTGTTTACATGTTAAAAAGCCTATTTCACCTCACTTCATATCATTAACACAGTTTTTTGCTAAATGTAGCGTACAATGAGATTGCCAAATGGTCAAAGTGCATCCAGCAATCGTGAAACGAGTGGTTGATTTGTACGGTTAACAGTACAACCTCGTAATTATATTCAGGAGAACGAATCAGCTTCTACTCGTGATTTGGTCAAGAAATACAGGACCAGTATCGATTGCTTTTTCATTCGCTGGATCAGAGAGAAATGAAATGATCAAAGTCATACAGAAAGCAGAAAGTACCAAAGCAATCGCAGAAGTTTCATGTCAAAATGAGTGCCCGAAAGCTGTATAAGCTGTTGAACAATCCTTTTCATTCCGAATAGCACACTAACAGCAAAATAAGTTACAGCAAACTTGAATATCGCTAAATTCAGTCATATAGAAGTATCTTTACCAGGTTTAGAACAAGTGTGCTAATTGGGTTGTATTTTGACGAGCGTACAAACATACGTAAAAGAGGATTCCAGAGCACTGCCAGAACCTCAACACTACATCAAATCGGTTGGCGAAAGTGTACCAATTGCAGATATGACTGTTGCGACGGAAAAATTCGCTGAGGTGGTGCTCGTTTGGAAAGCAATTGGCCCAAGTTGTTTGTGATCTTCCATTTTCTGCACAAAAGTAATAATAATTGCTGAAATTTACCAAAACTAGTGCTTTTATCCTATCGTCTGGTTCAAACTGATAATAATCTCAAACCGACAGGTGCAGTGGTGCAGTGATGAGGGTGATGAAAGTGGCGTTGCTCGCCTCTGAATGCTTATAGTCAACTCCGAGTTGCTCCCGGTGATAACAAATTGCCTCTTCGTTTCATTTCTGAATGACGGATGGTTCTAATAGTTTTTTAAAGGCACTGCATTTTCCAGAAAACACTGACTAAAGGGTGTTTCGATCAAAATTTGGTCGACTTAAACTTGAGGCATTTCCTTTCATCGTGCATTAAAAATTTTGCACACCCCTCATTTTGAAGATGTGTGCGTGTAGCGTGATTTTGAGATTAGCACTTTAGTTATCAAAATGTCGTCGAAGTAAGAGAAATAACGCAATAACATTTTGCACGTGCATGGTGAAAATCAAAACTACTCTCACGCCAAGGTGTCGAAATTGTTGAATGTGGCTAAATCAACAGTTACCAACGTATTAAAAGTGTTCGGTGTACGTTTGTCGACAGCCAGGAAAGCTGTATCGAGAAATCGAAAGCCGGAGGCCACAGCGACGACAAAATGAGTTGCCTACTGTTTCGAGCGGAACCCCAACCTCTCCGTCCGAGACCGTCCGTCTACTGTCTGTCCTGAAGCGAAACAATTGTTCCGCTCTATTTTGACCGGATTTGGCATCTTGCCATTGCGGAAAAAAGGTCATAGAGTGGTAAGCTGCCAACAAAGTTCAAGTGGTGCCTAAGGACAAGAACCCTCCCAACACGCCAGAGCTCCGCCCAATCGAACAATATTGGGCTATCGTCAAGCGGAACCACAAGAAGACTCAAAAAGCTGTTGTGAGCGAGAAACAGTTCAAGGCAAACTGGCGTTCTGCGGCGAATAAAGTGGACAAGGAGACTGTACAAAATCTTATGACAGGTGTTGAACGAAATACCTGGCAATTCGCGTTCAGTAAAACGGAAGCTTAGCTGAATATTTCTCCTGTATTCTGTTTTAACTGAAATTGAAAAAGAAAAAAAATTTACCTATTAATTAAAAATTTGATCGACTCACACACACCAAATTTTAATCAGAACACCCTTTATAGTTTTCAATTTCATATTAAACCGTTTTTGAACAATTCTATACACTTTTCGGCAGTTACATTAATTGGTCAGAACTTCCATTAGCTTCTAGAAACTGAAATAAATCTTTAAAAAATATCTGAATTACAACGAAATTTGAAATATGATAAAATGTACTAATGAAGATTGGGTGGAAATATAAAGAACTTGACAAAAGTTCAATAAGCTTCTCGGAAGTTGAATCAACTTATTGTAGAATAGAAGATTGCGCTCTCTTTTGAGAAGAGAAGTGATGGAACTTCAACAAGGTCCATTGAATTGCCGGAAAATTCTCAACGGTTTTAGAAACTTGGTTGAACTTCCAAAATGTGTGCTGATTATCTATGGAATAGAAGCAACTTTTGGAAATTACCGGTACTTTGAGAAGCAGAAAAAAAATCGAAAAATTTACGAGAGGTTGAAAGAAATCTGGGGAATTGGTCGATTTGCCAAAATTTTTATAAGTTTTCCGAGATTTCCGAGATGTTGCTAAACCTTACAAGAGCTTTTAAGAATCTTTTAGATTGTGATACGGTGGAAATTTACGAAATTGATTAAACATTGAAAAAGTAGTTGAGTTATTAATTCTCGTTTTGTTTCGGTTCTAGAAATTATTGAGTTCTAAGAAGTTTAAGTTCTTCTTAAAACTTAAGCACCTTGAGCTTCTAGGGTGTTCCTTAAAATCCATAAACTTAAGAAAAAGTCCTTGAAATGATTCTCAAAATGTTTGAGGATGTTCATTAACTCCTTAGAAGTTTCCGGAATTTCTGAGACGTTTTATTAAATAATGGACAGATCCCAAACGCTGAAGTAGTGCTCTTAAATTCTTGGGGTTCCCAGGACTTTTAAGCAGGACATTTCCTGAATATCTAGGAAGTATCCTGAGCATCTGGGTATTTTTTTTCGAATGTTTCTGAACTTCTGGAAAGTTCTTCGAATTTTTCAAACGTTCTTTGATATGTTCGCTAAGCTTCTGGAAAGTGTTCTGATCTTTGGGAAGTTTACCGAGATTCTGGATTTTTTGTGAATTTCGGGAAGTATCCTGATATTAAAGGAGCTCCTTGAGCTCCTACGGGTTCCTCGAACTTCTGAAAAGTTCCTCATACTTTTGAGATGTATCATGGTCTTCTGAGAAGTTCTCTGAACCTCTAGGAAGACCCGCAAACTTTTGAAAAGCATCATGAGTTCTCTATGTTCTCTAATTTTGAGGAAAGTTCTCAGAACTTTCATGAGGTTTCCTGAATTTTTGGACAATTGCCTGAATCTCTGGGAAGTTCCCTAAACATCTTGGTGAGTTCTATGACCTTATGAGAAATAACCAAAAAATTCTGAGAAACATTTGGAAAACTCCCTGAATTTGTGGATAATTGCCTGATTCTTCTGAGAATATGCTTGAACCTTTGAGGAGTATCCCTGAACTCATGTGAAGCTTTCTGAATTTATGGAAAAACATCCGAACTTCTGATAAGTACCCTGAATTTCAGGAAATTTTCCTGACCTTCTTGGAATACTTAACGTCTGAGAAGTTACTTGGTCTCCTGTAAAGTTTTTCTGATTTTCTTGGATGTTCCCTCAACATCAGGGAGAATAGCATAACTTCTGGAAGCATTCCTGGATGTTTTAAGAAGTACCCTGAAAAAAAATCATACAACAATACTAATTTAGGCACTATCTAGTTTGAATTTACATGAAATATCCCACGAACTTATACCGAATTTAGCATTTCATCCTGTTGTATGAAAGATTGCCAATATTGTTGCATGGCGCATGAAAGATTGCAAACAATTGCGTTGTTTACGCCTTCTTTGGCTTGGTATTAAACGCGGGGCAATTTTCGCGCGTGTTAAAATTAATTATTTTTTTCTGAGCAGTATTACGATAGAAAATAGTTTTCTTCGAGAGAACTGTGTGATTTGTAAATTATTATGTGACACGTATAATAATTTAGAATGCAGTTATCAGCTCTTACATTTTAACATTAGCTTGTGTTAACATCTACCACCGTCACATATATTTTAAATGTTAGAAAAATATCCTAACAAATATTTAAAAACGAAATGTCCTGATTCAGACCCTGTAGAACTGCTTGTAATTAACTGAAAACTGTCCGGATTTATGTCCGCATGTTGATTCGGCCCAATATGCCTGCGTAAAATAAAATCTCAAAAAATCACTGTTTCACCGAGAGGTTCCGCACCCCTTGGCATCTTCTCATTATCTTTCTTGTTCTCTGCGAGTGCAGCGTTTTGTGTATGATAGCGATGTGAGCATTCAGAGAAATCGCTGGGCTCTATTCAGTTTCGATCAAACCTCGAATCGACTCAGCAGCCGAGAGGACACGTTATGATCCCTTGGCTCCATAACAGCAAATGTCATCCGATATTGTGCCTGCTGCTCAGGGTGTCGCTGTGCAGAATATATATTCCCAACTGCTAATCTGTTCTATTGAGATGGAATGACATTAATGGGATGAGTTTACAATCGGAAAACCAGGAGGGGTTCGCTTTGTGCGTTTGCATTCGAATCGAAGGACTCGGCTGGAATGAACGATAATTTGCCTAAAGTCAATTTGTATATTGCAACAACATCAAGGATCGGTAGCGTACACTAATCTTAACAAATGTGGGGTAATTATAATTTGCTTTTGAGCGGATAGGTGATGGGCCAAAAAGGGGTCAAAAGCCACAAAGCGACATGATAATAGGACAATTGTAATTTGTCTCCGACAGGCTGATTCTCGTCAGAAAACCGCCCATCGACAGCTGGTCACATTTCACCAAACATATCGACTGAGGCCTAACAACTGATGATAGCTCGTCCAACCGCAGTGCTAATTTATGGGTTTAAAATTTAAATGTTTTTCACCAAGGCAGCCGGTGAGCGAACATTATGGCTGAATGATCTAATTTTTGTAAACTATTGAGCAGAAATAGACACGTTATGCAAACGATGAAATCTGAGCATCGTGTTTTGAATGAGATGTTTCCCTCCATATTGTTTGATAGCTAAATGATCATATGACTGATGTTTAAGCTGGTATCAGAAATTTCGAAAAAGCGATTAAGAAAAGGTTGTAGATTGAATCCAGAATAATTCTTGTTAATTACTTGCTAAGGCAACTTACAGATGGCAATATGGGGAACGACACCTTCCGCATGAAACTGAACTGATAGTGATAATTTTTTTTCAAGTACTTTCCAACACCTTGGGGTCCAATTCAATTCAAAGTGCACCAGGAAAAGCCGCAATCTTGTTTCTTAGCATTTGAAGCTTATTGCTTTTAAAATAAGCTCTCAATCTAGTGTTCAAATTGAACTCTCGCAGTTATTAATTGAGATCTTTCGATGTGAGGTACTCTTGCGACACTCATAGTGTAGTGTAGCAACACATCAACCTTGCCTTGACTCGCCTGAAAAATTTTGCTGACAGGATTGACGAGAAGAGAAATGATAAAACGTGTTGTTCAATTGTCATCCACACATAATTTTCCTCAATTTTCTGGAAAGGATCTGGATTTTGTAAGGCCCTCTGTAAACATCTCCTTTACGCAAGGTACAAATTCTCTGAATCATACGAAACCTAAGGCTTGCACGGAATCAAATTACACCACTTTTAAATGGCTGTAACTTTTACCCGTTGAGTATTTTCTATTGAAATTTTCGGTGGAATCAGTTCAATGTGTATTTGTTTACGTTGTGTAAGTTTCACTAGCAGATGTGCAATCGTTGCAAAGATGGAGCGGCGCACAGCAATTTTGCGCACGTAAGGCTTGCTTCATTTAGAATTGGAACAAACTTTTGCTCATATTGTGGCGCTCCTGGTGGACGGATTTGGAAGTTCTTGGCGCCCACGTGTCGGGAATTTTGTCAGGTTTACGTATGTATTTTTGACATTTCGCAAATCGACTGTACTTTGTAAACAATCAACATGGAAGCCGAAAGAAGGGAAAAAATTGTGCACAGTTATTTGGAAAATCCATTGTGGTCTGTATCTAGGCTAGCTAAACAGCTGAAATTGCCCAGAAATACCGTATGGCGCGTTATCAAACGGTACAAGGAAACTTTGACGACGATTCGGAAGCCTCAAGCCAATCGTCGGAGTGGAACTGTCGACCGGAAACTGCGTGGTAAGATTTTGAAGACGATTAAGAGGAATCCCAATCTGTCGGACCGTGATATGGCCAGAAAATTCGGTGCTGCCCATAGTACCGTGAGGAGAACTCGACTCCGGGAAGGAATCAAGTCGTATCGAGCTAGCAAACAGCCGAATCGGACCATAAAACAGAATAGTGTGGCCAAAATCCGTGCTCGGAAACTATACGACCAGGTGCTGACCAAGTTCGACGGGTGTCTTCTGATGGACGATGAAACCTATGTCAAGGCTGGCTTCGGGCAAATCCCAGGTCAAAAATTTTACTTGGCAACGGCTCGGGGGGATGTTCCAGCCAAATTTAAATTTGGTTTTGCCGACAAATTTGCACGAAAGTTCATGATTTGGCAGGGCATTTGCAGCTATGGCAAAAAACGAAAGTTTTCGTTACAAATAAGACAATGACGTCGGAACTATACCAAAAAGAGTGTCTCCAAAAACGAATTTTGCCGTTCATTCGATCCCACGACTATCCCGTAATGTTTTGGCCAGATTTGGCAAGCTGTCATTACAGCAAAGTCGTTCAAGAATGGTATGCAGAGAAAGGGGTCCAGGTTGTTCCCAAAAACCTTAACCCACCCAACTGCTCCCAGTTCCGCCCTATTGAGAAATACTGGGCAATCATGAAGAGGAGACTGAAGGAAAAGGGAATGGTTGTCAAAGACATCAATCTGATGAAGACCTGGTGGAATAAGATAGCTAAAACGATGGACGAAGAAGATGTGTGCCGCCTAATGAGCCGTGTTACAGGAAAAAATCGAGAATTCCTTCGAAACCGTGACGAATAATTTTATCCGTATTTGTTCTTAAAAGTATGAAGAAAACGCTACATTTGTATAAAAAAAACTCTTGAATTCAATAATAAATAACTGAAATACAGGCAATTGTTTTTGTTCCAATTCTATCTGAAGCAGCTTTACCTCGAAAATCCGGATCTTTCTCATCGTGTCATCAGTAGGAAGCTGGGAATGGTACATTCAACGGTGTCTCGTGTTTTAAATCGGTACCACGAAGGTTTGACAATCGATCGGAAAGAAAAAAGTGGCAAAAATGGATCTCCGTATATTGTTAAGGATCACAAGCAGGTATTTTAAGCTCTCAAGATGAATCTCAACAGTTCAGTTCGAGATGTGGTAAAAAATAAGGAATCCAACCAAAACTTTCGTGCAAGATGCAAAAAAACGTAAAGGACTACACACGTGCAAAGTCCCAAAAGCGCCTAATCACGATGAACGGCAGAATACGGTAGGTAAAACACGTGCACGGAAGCTCTACACCCGAAACCACATTGCCTCGTTATGGATGATGAGATGTATGTGAAAGCAGACTTCCGACAGCTTCCGGGGTTCCAGTTTTTCACTGCTCATCAAAAATTCGATGTCCCTGACGACGTTAGAAAGCAGAAGATGTCAAAGTTTGTCAAAATATATATGATTTGGCAAGCAATTCGCTCGTGTGGAAAGCGAAGCACCCCATTCGTGACAACTGAAACGGTCAATGTGCAAGTGTACCTAATGGAGTGCCTCCAAAAGCGTCTACTTCCTCTTTTGAGGTCACACGATGGTTCTACGATTTTCTGGGCGGATTTAGCCTCGTACCATTTCTCGAAAGAGGTTTTGGAGTGGTATAAGACCAAGGAGGTCAATTTCGTGCCGAAGCATCTCAACCTCCCGAACGCACCGAAACTGGGGGCAATTGAAAAGTACTGGGACATCATGAAGCAGGCACTTTGAAGCATCCTAGAAGTGAAATCGGGGAAGATATGAAGAAAAAATGGATTGCCACGCAAAAAAAAAAGTTGGTCCGTATATTGTACAGGACCTAATGAGTTAGTAAAGTGCGTGTATTTGGATATGGAATTGAAATTGAATAAAACAAACATGGGAAAATATTCATAACACGTTTTATTTTACTGCCTGAAAGTTTGAAGATGATTGGTTTAACGGGCGAATTTGGCCGAATATTTGTGTGTGTCGCAATTTGATTCCGTACACCCTTTAAGCTGCATTTCCCACAACGTCAATTTATGCTCAAAGGATTTGATGTGGTTGAAAAGATTGTAAAAAGTACGCATCAGTCCACTTTTCTTAAAAAACTCGTCCATCATCTCCAATCACGTTTTCTACTAGCCATTTTGAAAATCACAAACAAACTTCATAGCGAAACAAAAACACTATCGAACAGTCGCACGCGTGATTGATGAATGGGAGTAGAATTAAGAATAATTTTGCTCTCATTCATTTGACTCTAGCTCTTAGTACTCGTTCTTCCACCTCATCGGTCCACATTAGGCGAGGACACGCTCGAAAATATCTTTGTGATAAAACTGAACAAAGAGGTTTATGATCAAGTCATTCCTAACTGGTAAAGCTAAATTCAAAGTAAATCTGGATACACAGTTTAAAACACCACCGAGTCCCTGGTGGTGGGAACAAAACACGTTTCACAGGTATTTGTTGATGTTTGATTGACAAAGAAATTGGTCAAAAGGTTTCTCGATTGATCGACGCATCTCTTCATGACGGATCATGGAGCTTGAGAAAAAAATATTAATTGTGCACAAACATCTGGAGAATCCTTCGCGGTCTGCCTCAAAAATAGCAAAAGTGTTAAAATTCCCAAAATCTCCATACGTGATTAAGCAAAGAAATACGATTCCAACTTTTCCACCGTGCGTAACATCCTTTCAAGGATATCAGTCGTTTTTGCGGACGAAAATTTTACCTGTCAATTGGTCGTGGGGATGTCCCTTCCAGGTCTGACGTCGAAGGTTTACATTAAAAAGTGTCTGAAAAAACGTATTTTCCCCTTCAATCGCCAACACAAGACCAATGTTATGTTTTGGCCGGATCTAGCCAGCCGCCACTACTTTAAGGAGGTACTAGAATGGTATGCTGCAAACAGTGTTAATTTCGTCGCCAAAGAGATTAATCCTCCGAATTGCCCTGAGTTCAGACCGATCGAAAAATATTGGGCAATTGTCAAGCGAAAACCTCGAGGATGCGGTAAGAAAGTGACAAATGCGTTTAAAGTGGAATAAGCTCGCCGGTACAGTGTCACCAGCGACTATGCAGATCATGATGGCATCGATTACAAGTAAAATGCGACAGTTCTTTCGAAACGGTGAAATGTATTAACTTGTTATATACTCGGTTGGAGCTGTTTGACGTTTTTGATCAACCATGTATGTTGTATAGTTCTTGAGTTATGAACACCTAAATGCGTCCAAATTTACTTTGAATCGGCTTTATGACAGCTGAAACTCTCCACTTTATTTCGTGGTACAACATGTTTATATTCATGTTCCATTCAGTAAAAAGGCGTCAAATCAAGTAGATGTGCTGCAAGCGCATCCAGTAACGAACGGCAGCAAAATCTGAATTAGTGATCAGCACTTGACAGAGGATCTGAAGGTTGGGAGTGGAACAAATCAAAAGGCATGCTCCCGAGACTCGGACGAGAAGGTGGTAGCCATTGCTGAGAATAATCTACCCAATGCTTTCTGTGCGCGGTGACTCGCAAAGATGGGAAGTCAAAATCCTGCTTAGCTAGCGTTGAAGGCGTACAAAGTAAAAAAAGCTGCTCAACCGGGTGATGACAAGCAAAATTGCACAGTGTAAAAGTCGTGCTTTACACCATTTTTTCTGCAAACATTTTCTTTGTACCATAATGAACGAAGAAACATATGTTCTCGGAGACTTTAAACAACTTCCGGGTCTGGCATTTTATACCGCAAAGAAGATCTTCAATTTCCCGATGCATTATTTAATTTGGCAGGCCATATGTAGCTGTGGTAGAAAATTTAAAATTTTCGTCTCTACCAGCATTTTTAATAAGGATGTGTAGGTACATACGAGAAAGAATGTATGCATAAGCGGTTGCTACCGTTTATCAGAAGCCACGACTCTCCAGCTCAGTTTTGGCGTGATTTGGCCTGTGTCAAATACAGACAATTCACCAAACTGCCCACAACTTTGCCAAATAGCGAAATACTTGGCTCTAGTGATGCGGTAACTCTTCGAAACTAAGAAGAAAACCAATTGGTACCGATGATTTCAAAGAGAAGATTGATGCATCACTGTATCTGCCAAACTTGTTTGATAACTGAAACATCAAAGAAAAAAAGCTGTGAGAACTTGTTGTCGCCAGCCAACTTCTATCTAAGCATACTAACTTCTTAACTACAAAAATACAGCAAAAGTTCTCATTTTGTTCTGAAATAATCTTCTATTCATTTGTATTCAAGATGTATTTCCTAAATTCAAAGAAAATGCCAGTTGTTTACAATAAATGTGTTAATTACAGTAATCATCAATAGCCACGAAGAAGTTATACAGCGGAGAAGGTGGCCTCTAGTGTTATTTTTTGCAATAGGGCGATAAGAAAAATTCACAAAAATCGAGGATTGGATGATTCCAGTACTCAGTTATAATTCAGTAGTTCAAATGAATCGCATTTTTAATTTTTTATCATCTCTCGGGACTGCAAATTCAATCAACTCTACAGGTTGCAGCAATTTGGCGCAATACTTTTTGTTATGATTTCTATACTCAAAATTTCTAAAAACATAGGTTCCATATTCCTTTTTCCAGCGCGCTGTTTCGATTGCGCCTTCCTTCAGAATTCTCGTCCTCTGTCATATCTAAATCGAATTTCACCCGCTGCCTAGCCCTGTTAGAAATTGATTTGTTTAGTTCCGCAAAGTTTGAATGGAGTCCAGTCAGAAAATTATCTGTAAATTTTGCCTGTTTACCCAGTCTTTGCTTGCAATTGCACTTCAATTGCGCCCTTCTGAATAGGAGGATCAGTGCAGCAAAGTATTTAATACAACGTTGTTAGTAAACTGTTATGGTAACGTTTTAAACTTTTTATTGCAGTTTGTTTGCTAATGTGGTTCTCGAAGATAAGAGATTTTTAGGAACATCTCCGAACAATAATTACAGGCGACAAAATTCGAGTGGAGTATAATTGCAGACATCGACTAGATGATCGTGACAATAACACAGGACATCAGTACTTTTGTGATGAGTTTCTCGCAGACTGGCAGAAGTTTTGTTTGAAGGGATCTCTTTAAATATTTAAAAGGGACAGTACATTGGTGCTCAAAGGGGAGCTCTGGAATGAACAACAGTGAGTGTATTTAATTTTTCTTTCATGATCGCTTAGCTGAAATCCTGAAAAATAAAAAAAGTAAAACCAATGTACATACAAATTATGACAATGATACTCGGCCATCACAGGTCTCATCTAAATCGGCTTCGAAATGATCCGTTATATCAAGGTCTACTTTTTGAGTTGACCCAGTAGACTATGGTTTGTTTATAACATTCATCAATTTTCGGAGATCAGCATGTTTCTACTCATTTCAGAAATCGGAATGGGATCATTTGATATTGTTCGGAACCTTTTTGAAATGCCCTCGTCTTGCAACTTATATTTATAGAACTTCACTTTCGGACTTCTCCTGAACGGTATTTCAGAAATCTGTTGAACAATGTGTGGAACAATTGACGCCACTGAATGATGACTATCAGAGTCGTTATATTTCGGTCAGTGAGACGTGTTGACAAGCTTTGTACCTGTTCAGCAATCATTCGCTACCCATTGCGCTGTACTGTAATTTTGCTAGGACCTGCAAAGAAGTTAAAAATACTTAGAATTCTATTCGCTTTAATTAACATTAAAATAGTGCCCACACGCCACATTACCTAAAAAAAGCCAGTGGATCTTGACACTAAACCTGTGAGATCCCATTGTACAATGCCTTGGGATGATCAAATCGGGCTTTTGAAACATCACCGAATGCCATCATTATAGCAGGTTTATCCGTGTCCGAATTTGTCGGCACTGCTACTTGGCAAGCGTATCACTGTTTGGTTTATACGGCATTGATCTGGATATGCTCGCCATTAAATGTGGTGGAAAAATAAACTTGTTTGGCGTGGTGATAGCCGGGGGCTCAGACGCCTGGCTCGTGAGGCATCGTTTATATCAGATTGTGAATTTGGTTGAGATAATAATTTGTGCTGGTATGGGCAGCTAGGTCATGGACGGCTGGTTGATTTTTCCAGAATACGACATTCCATACGACAATTCTCGTGTCGTTCGTATTCCTCCGTAGGAGCACCTGAAATGCAAAAAAGTATAAGTCAATTCAATCGATTTTTTTAAGGTTCATATGAAAAGTAAACAAAGATGCACTGTAAATTAAAAACGGACAGAAAAGAGCCTGAACTCCGCTGAAATCCACCATAACCAGCTAAATTGTGATAAAACCTTGCGACAAGAACTTTTTGTAAAATTAATTTCCTAATTTCATTTTTAA
>JASCZW010016166.1:0-19173 GCA_034211315.2 Aedes japonicus | reverse complement strand
CATATATTATTACATATTATTATTATTACATATTATTACATACATTATTATTATTATTATTATTATTATTATTACATTATTATTATTATATATCATTATATTACATATTCCATTATTACATATTATTATTATTATTACATGCCAAATTATTACATATTATTATTGATGATGATATTATTATTATTACATATTATTACATTATATATTATTATTATTACATATTATATGCATTACATTTTTTCATTATTACTATTATTACATATTATTTTATATATATTATTATTTACATTATTATTATTTTTTTATTACATTACATTATTAATATTACGATGGATTATTTTTTCGATGTTGCCATTGATGATGATGCGCGACGCTTACATTATTGCCATTGATGTTACGCCATTAATATATTATTATTATTATTGCGCATTATTGTTACGCTGCTGATGATGCCAATATTTACGATATGATGATGATGATGATGCGCTGATGCTTTTAATATTACGCGCTGATATTACGCGCGATGACATTAAAGATGAGCGCGATACATTGATGATATTGATATTACGCTGATGAGCGCGCGCGCGCGCTGACGCTGATTGACGAGCGCTGCGCTGACGCCATGATTTCTGCCATTATTGTTTTTCGATTTTTGTTTTCGATGATACGCCATGACATTGATTGACAGCGCCATTGCCATTACGCTGATGATGACGCTGATACGCCATTACGCTGATGCCGCGACATTGATTACGCGCGCTGACGCGATGAGCGCTGACGCTGAGCGAGCGCCAGCGATGCCACAGCGCGCTGATGATGCCGATGACACACACATTTCGACGCCACATTGATGACATTGATTGCCGATTTCGATGACGCCATGACGATGATGATGACATTTCGATTACGCTGATGACGCTGACGCGCTTCGATGATGACGATGATGATGACGCTGATTAATATTGATGACGCTGACGCTGACGCCATTACTTCTTTCTTCTTCGATTATGGCTGTTACGCGCCAGCGATGATGATGAGCGCGCCACATTACGATTGTTGATGATACGATTAATATTACGCTTTTTTACGATGATTATTGATTAATACCATTGATTGATTGATTACCATTGAGCCATTACACATTGACACATTAATATTAATTGATTAGTATTGATTGATTACTGATAATAATATTATTGTTTACATTTTTTTTTATTACATTGATGATGCCATTACGATGATGCCATTGACATTATTGATGATATTATTCATTACGATGATGACACACATTGCTTACGCTGATGCTGATGATGATGCCACAGCGCTGATGCTGATGACGATATTACGCTGATGACGATTGATTGATACCATTATTTCGATTGACGCCGCGCTGGCGCCACGATGATATTGTTTCGATTACGCTGATGACGCGCCGATTACGCGCTGACATTACGCGCTGACGATAATGACGCCGACATGACGCCGATTAATACGCGACGCTGATGACGACGATGACGCCGCTGCCATTACGCCATTCCGCTGATGATGATGACGCCATTGAGCGCGCTGATGAGCGCCACAGCGATGACATTACGCTGATACATTACGATACGCTGATATTACGAGCGCGCGCCATGATGATATTGATTTCTTCGATTACGCTGATGATGATGGGGCTGACGCTGACGATGTTTTCGACGCCATTGATTGCCGATTGATTTTCGATGATAATAATGATTACCATTTCACATTGATTAATAAATATCATTATTGATGGCGCCGAGCGCCACATTACGCCATACATACGATGCCATGATGATGACATTACGCGATGATGCGCGATGATATTATATTGATGACGCCATTTCGTTGATGATGATTGCTGGGCGCTGATGATGCCACATTACGCCATTGATTGATGATGATTGTTGACGCCATTGATTTGTTTCGACGCTGCGCGCTGATGACGCTGACGCGCGCGCCGATGATTGACGATTTCTCGATAAATGATTGTTACGGTTTCTTCGATGACGCCGATTTCAACAACGCTGATTGCTTTCATTACGATATTACGATGACGCCATGACATTACCATTGATTACGATGCCGCCATTACGAGCGCTGATGATGATGCTACGCCATTGATATTACGATGATGATGATGATGACATTTTCGATGCTGACGCTGATATTACGCTGATGCCAGCGCGCGATGCCATTGATGATGACGCTGACGATGACGCTGATGACGCCATTAATGATTTTTTCATTGCTGATGACGCTGACGCTGATGACTATTGATATTACGCCATATTACATTACGATGCCATTACACATTGATTACATTGGCCATGACATGACATTGTTATTTTACATTAGATACATTACGCGATACGCCATTTTCATTATTTTTCGATGACATTGATGATGATACATAGTGATTGTTGATTACATTTAATATTAATACGATGATATTTCTTTATTTATTACGCCAGCGATGATATTGCTGCCATTACGCGCGCGCCATGATACGCGCTGATGACATTGACATTACGCGACACATTACAGCGCGCTGAGCGCGCTGATACGCCACATTACGCGATGATGCCATTACATTACATTTCACATTACATTATTGATGATACGATGACATTACATTACATTACATTACGCCACATTGATGACATTGATGATGATGATTTTCGATTATTACGCGCGCGATGCCATTGCTGCCATTACGAGCGCCGATGATGATGATGACGCTGACGCTTTCATTTCCGTTTGTCGACGTTTAATATACATTGAACTGTCGACACAACAGCAAATAAGACGACCACATTAGGTAGGTAGGTAGTAGTGATGTTCACCGAATCGGGCCTCGTGTCCTGGATTTTTCCAGCAGAACCACTTCCGTGGACGCCCGGCGGGATAGTTGTTTCGGAAAGCAGAGCGGTTCTTCGGCTGAGGGTGCTCATCGGTGAGGGTTAGTATCTCCGTGATGTTCTTGGCTGCATTGTGGCTTATGCTGGCAAGCATTGTGCTGGCTCTCAACTTCGTACTCTGTGAATGCACTTCAGCAGTTATTAATTGGACGGTGTTGTAATTTTTCCCACAGGAATGTGATGGAGCCGTTTGACAGTGACAACTAAATGGTAGAAGCTTTTACATACTCAACCAAAAACATACAACATAAGTAGTATAAAAGATGTAGAGGAAATACACAATAGATCGCCAGTAAGAATGCGAAAATCACGTCCATTGTCAAAGTGCGAGTCACGTGAAAAATTTATTATTCTGAAATTGTACTTAAAAGCTTTATTTGGATTTCATAGATTAAATTAAGATGTTCTAGTAAATATATCGAATAATTAACAAAAGTTTATTGAAACTATCTAATTGTTTTTATGAATTGTTTACTGTTTATTGTTTATTGTTATTATTCATCAACAGGCCTCAATGATGGTAATCATTCCCACAAGTACAGTGTCCAAACTTACAGTTACACGTTGAAACATGGTCATAACATAAAAACATTGAAACATAAATAGTAAGTCTTGATCTCATAGTCCGTTATTCCTGCCGGCAAAAATAGAAGAAAATCTCGACGAAGCGCATCTAGTGGGATATGAATATCGAAGACAGATGCCACCTGCTGAACACTCTCTTAGTCCGGAAATCGCATCTGTATTCGATAATTTGTTCGATGCAGAGCATTAACATGAGATTTTGCCGCGAAGTCGCGTCGAACAAACAGGTTGATTTGCCTCAGGAGAGCCTCGCAATCTGTGTTACCCTGCAGAATATCGGCGACGATCAAGGCTCTGATTGTGTCTCTCCCAGTCCGGAGCTGGCTCTAGGTTGATCGGCTAACAACGGTGTTCGTAGCTGAGTAACCGAAATGAATCATTCCAAGGTAGTCACCGAAGCGCAAAACGGAGAAAGCAACGTTGAACTGATTCGATTCTCTCAGCACCGTTGTTGTAGTTTGGGTTCGAAACCGCAGAACAATACTGAGTACCGATCTGTACCAGGAACAGTAGGAATGCTTTCACAGTAGATGTCCGGAGAAGTTCTTCGCTATCCGGAATATGAGCCCTAAGGTTCTTGACGCTTTATCAACAATATGAGTGATGTGTTGCCTGAATGATAGCTGCGAATCTAAGATCACACGCAGGTCTTTTGACTGATTGACGAGTTCGACTGGCGAGACCAAGAAGGTCGTAGTTGAACATAATTGCGTTGCTTTCATGAAAACGTGATAGCGGAGCACTTGAAGCAATGGGATTCCAACATGTTTTGATCGATAACTAATCAGAGAATACTTTTATATCCAAAGTAAATCACATAATCGTAGGTAATCACAATAATCAGAGAATCATCATAATTAATCATTAGTAATCATAGCTAATCATAAATAATCAAAAGTAATCTTTTGATAAAGAATTGGAAGTAATCCTAGGCAATCATAAGTAATCATAAATAATCAATGGTAATCAAACCATCTACTTCAGACCAAGCTCCAGACACTATATACCAAGGGGTTTTCAACAGCATTGATTACTTGTAACTTCCCAAAGTAACTCTAATTACTCAGTGATTACTAAGATTATTGTTATTGCTGACGATTACTTATGGTTACTCATGATTATTTGTGATTACTCATGATTACTTATGATTAAATATTTGATAATTACTTATGATTACTTGCGTGATTATTGATTACTCCCTTAAATTGGCCAGTTTCTACTAAAAAAGGATTATTTACATGACTATTTAGATTATCTTCATTCACAGTGTTAGTCAAATCTTATGTCAAACCGTCAAACCAAACAAATCGGCAGCAATTTCGCTGCAAATTTTCATGATTCCGGTTATTTTTATGTTTAAAAGTAGTGCGCAAACGGATGTACTCAAGAATCACGAAGATTGAGCTATCAAACGCTAGGTTTTGGAGCTAAAAACTAATTGTCTTGTAATACCGGCTTATTCTAGGGACTGTTTGCAACCATAAAGGACTAGGGTGGTTAGTGATCCATTTCTGTGATGACCTCGTAATGAGCATGAAAAATAACTAAAGATGATACGCCGAACTAATAGTTTTGATATGAAATTTGATTTGTTCTATAATACGGGTATCTCTGGAAGACATTTCGTAGAGGTTGTAGAGGTTGTAGTGTAAAAATATACGTTTTTTCAAGATATCTTACTCACTTATTTGCAAATATTTGCAAACACGAAATACGTTAACTGGAAGTAAAATCTTCATCTACAAGACATAAGCAAAATCGTTTATCCCACAAGATAAGACACAAGCAAAATCGTTTATGCAAAACTTTTGAACAGCAGCATCAACAATTACCATCAAAGTGCCCAAAAACGTGAGATTTTTATATTTACTGCAATCCCATCTCTATTTATTTCTTAGAATTGATATCACAGATAAACAGACATAACACATTGATAAATTTGCACTAAATTTACAAATCATCGTCACTGACACATCTGCGCCATCTGTTGAGCATACTGCAAAAGCAAATATTTTCACACTGTCAAACAGACAAAATACTTGCAGTTTCTTCAACTATTACACCTTAAACGATTAATTCAAATGTTTCTTAGTTGGCCACAGATGGCGCACATAGTTGCATTCCTTATGTTTGACGTTAGCACATTACAACCATCTGTTCAGATTTATCACCCATCACAGGCACGCAACTTAACAATAACAGAAATCAAGAGAAATGTGGCGTGAAATTGCTAAAGATTTTGTTTTAGTTTGACGGTTTGACATTTGGTGAGCATGAGCATGAGCATGATTGACCGCCCGAGGTTGCTACTCCGTTATTGCCAGATCAGCTGTTATTACACAAAGAACCAATAAATGATGCTTGGGACTAGCATACATCCTCAATGTGAAGAACTGGTGATCTTAAACTAGCAATACTGGCGCCGGCCTCGTCCGAATGCAGGTCAAGTAGCGAATGGGTTGGAATATGTTGACGTGATACTCGCTTTGTTGGAAGCCGAGAACACCTTTGCACTTCCACGAGAAATCACTGGGATGTTGGATAAAATGGTTGGGTTTGCAGCCGGATCCGTTTTGGTAAACGGTGTGCTGAATTCAACTGACGTCTGCAGCGAATAAGATATTTAACTATGTTCCCGATTCATTCTCTGTACAGAGATGCACATTAAAGCTATTTAAATTTTGGCACCGACTAAAACCAACAGTAGGGATGCTGTTGGGGCCACTCACAAGTGTGGGTGGTTTATTTCAGCAGAAAACAAAAGTATGTTAAAACACCGAGTTTGAAGACCGATTTAAACCAACAGTAAGGATGCTGTTGTGGCCACTCACAAGTGTGGGTGGTTTATTACAGTGGAATACAAAAATACGTAGGAACATCGAGTTTGAGGACCGATTTAAACCAACAGTAGGGATGCTGTTGGGGCCACTCACAAGTGTGGGTGGTTTATTTCAGCAGAGTACAAAAGTATGTTAAAACACCGAGTTTGAAGACCAATTTAAACCAACAGTAAGGATGCTGTTGGGGCCACTCACAAGTGTGGGTGGTTTATTTCAATCGAATACAAGAATACGTTAAGAACATCGAGTTTGAGGACTGATTTAAACCAACAGTAGGGATGCTGTTGGGGCCACTCACAAGTGTGGGTGGTTTATTTCAGCAGAATACAAAGTATGTTAAAACACCGACTTTGAGGACCGATTTAAACCAACAGTAGGGATGCTGTTGGGGCCACCTCACAAGTGTGGGTGGTTTATTTTAATGGAATACAAGAATACGTAAAGAACATTGAGTTTGAGGACCGATTTAAACCAACAGTAGGGATGCTGTTGGGGCCACTCACAAGTGTGGGTGGTTTATTTCAGCAGAATACAAAAAGTATGCTAAAACACCGAGTTTGAGGACCGATTTAAACCAACAGTAGGGATGCTATTGGGGCCACTCACAAGTGTGGGTGGTTTATTTCAGCAGAGTACAAAAGTATGTTAAAACACCGAGTTTGAAGACCAATTTAAACCAACAGTAAGGATGCTGTGTTGGGGCCACTCACAAGTGTGGGTGGTTTATTTCAGCAGAATACAAAAGTATTTTAAAACACCGAGTTTGAAGACCGATTTAAACCAACAGTAGGGATGCTGTTGGAGCCACTCACAAGTGTGGGTGGTTTAATTCAATGGAACACAAGAATACGTTAAGAACATCGAGTTTGAGGACTGATTAAAACCAACAGTAAGGATGTTGTTGGGCCACTCTGCAAGTGTGGGTGGTTTATTTCAATGGAATACAAGAATACGTTAAGAACATCGAGTTTGAGGACTGATTAAACCAACAGTAAGGATGCTGTTGGGGCCACTCACAAGTGTGGGTGGTTTATTCTCAATGGAATACAAGAATAAGTTAAGAATATCGAGTTTGAGGATCGATTTAAAACCAACAGTAGGGATGCTGTTGGGGCCACTCACAAGTGTGGGTGGTTTACTAATGGAATACAAGAATACGTTAGTGAACATCGAGTTTGAGGACTGATTTAAACCAACAGATAGGGATGCTGTTGGGGCCTACTCACAAGTGTGGGTGGTTTGTTTCAATGGAAAACAAGAGTCCGTTAAGAACATTGAGTTTGAGGACCGATTTAAACCAACAGTAGGGATGCTGTTGGGGCCACTCACAAGTGTGGTTGGTTTATTTCAGCAGAATACAAAAGTATGTTAAAACACCGAGTTTGAGGACCGATTTAAACCAACAGTAGGGATGTTGTTGGAGCCACTCACAAGTGTGAGTGGTTTGTTTCAATGGAATACAAGAATACGTTAAGAACATCGAGTTCGAGGACCGATTTAAACCAACAGTAGGGATGTTGTTGGGGCCACTCTACAAGTGTGGGTGGTTTATTTCAGCAGAATACAAAAGTATGCTAAAACACTCGAGTTTGAGGACTGATTTAAACCAACAGTGGGATGATATTGGGGCCACGCACAAGTGTGGGTGGTTTATTTCAGCAGAATACAAAAGTATTTTAAAACACCGAGTTTGAAGACTGATTTAAACCAACAGTAGGGATGCTGTTGGGGTCACTCTGCAAGTGTGGTGGTTTACTTCAATGGAATACAAGAATACGTTAAGAATATCGAGTTTGAGGACCGATTTAAACCAACAGTAAGGATGCTGCTAGGGCCACTTACAAGTATGGGTGGTTTATTTCAATGGAATACAAGAATACGTTAAGAATATCGAGTTTGATGTTGGTTTATTTCAATAGACCACGGAAATACATCAAAATTCCGATGTTGAGGACCGATCTCTCATCCAGCCCTAACCTCATCTGACACAATGCAGACCCTCATCCCTCTTTGGTATTGATCGTATGCATGTAATTTACGTGTACATGCCACATGCAGCAACAAAACACATCTGACATCCACTGGTCTGTCACTGAGAAACAAAACCATCACTTAACATGTTTCAACATTCAAAAAGACATAAAAGCCGAAAAAAAAAATAAACAAACGTCAATCCAATCAACAATGACAAAATCTCAATAAAAAGATACCTGACTACTTTTGCGAATCAACAGGCCACTCCACAAGACGTGTTCCGAAAATTCCTCCTATGGCGCCTACAGCCACATCCAAAAATTGCAACTTGAGCAATGTAAGTGTCCGGCCTGACGACCTCCGAAACAAGTGAAATATCCAATCACAACATCTCTCAACAAAAACATCCAGACACAATCCTATACTACTTAGAGACGGAATGGATTTAATTCATGGAATAGTAGTTAAAGTTCAGAAGGAGAGATGAGGAGAACTCTCGATCTCTCATATGTGACACATGTAATGAAATGTTATAAGGGAGAGGGTTATCCCTGTTGAACAACGAACACAGATGATACGTAGTGCACAAGCATCCGGGATTTCCTGAAAAATAATATTAATAGAAACAAGGCTTCATGTGATCAGAAGACTATTTAATATTTGTAATAAGATGGAAATAATAGGGAAACATATTTTAAAAAAAGTATTAGAGTTGACATGACAATTGCACCATAAAAAATATAAAATATAAAATATATGATAATAAAAGATCTTATTATTAAAATAGAAATCAATCAAACCCCAACAAACATATGCACTTCCTACAAGGGCAAACAATGAAAATGATAAAAATGAGAGTAGCCATTAGCAAACGTGAACTCGGCAAACAACCATGAATAACGCACATACCGGGCTAGGGGAGTCAAAACCCACAAAAATGCAGAAATGCGCAGCTGAAAATGAAAAATATTACCAAGCAGAGGAAACGTAAACGAATATATCCATCAATTACGCCTAGATGAACATGAAAGTACTAAAATTTGTTTCAGACAGCGAACGGTGCGCACAGGTTTGCGTGGGCAAAACTTCAAAATGCTCGGAAGACCCCACTAGCGCCAGTCGATTCCACTCTTGTTTCGTACGTTTGCACTGTGGCGCATCAAGCGCGCTGTGCAGTGCATCTGATGTGCTACACAGCGCTCCAGATGCAACACCCTGCCACCATATGGAAAATCAGTTACGTAGATCTGCGTGAGTGACTCTTTCCGGTTCCGAACTGCAACGAGAATACATACAGATCGAACAGCAAAAACGAAAGCAAAACCCAGAGTAGTAGAAGAGAAAGAGACAGACAGAAAAACACGCAAACGCCGCACGTCTGGCTTTCTCCGCGTAAACAGCGCCTCCGCTTCCATGATCCGTTCATGTTTGCCAAGATTTCTTTGTACTAATGTATGTTTGAATGGAGCACAATATTTAAAACACTATACTTAGTTGAATGTTTGATCCGGTATCCAATTGTAGAAATGTGAGCAAATCACAAGGCATAGGTTTTTTTCATATTAGGTAGAACCTTATTTCTTTTTAAGTACTAACACATACATATGGAAAATATGTCTGACAAAATCTTTTTCACTGCGATCAGCACAATTTATCTCTTTGTGTCGTATTTTTTTCCCATAGAGACTCTTCGTTTTAAAACCATCAAGTTCAAAGCTAACAAAACATTCCATCCAAATTGACTCCGATACAACCGCAAGCTAGCAACACAAGTAACGTTCAATACACTACCACTACAACGACACTAGCTCTTCTTGCGTTGTTGATTCTGCTGACATGACAACCATGACGACGGGAACGGGTGAAGAAAATTTTATTCGATGGAGGAATTTTTTTTTCATTTTCACTACCTGGGCCCACATTTGAGTGAGATTTTCGATGCTCAACACTGGCACCACACTCCGAGGAACACTTTACGACAAAATTGTAGGGTATTACGGGTGAAAACTAACAAAAAAATGCAAATACCACACGCGCGAACTGGTTTGCAACCACTTGGATCAACAGCGCAGCCTACTCTTTTCAGTTTGACAGTTTGACATTTGGTTTCGACTAACACCGTGAATAAAGATACCTGAATAGTCATGTAAATAACTCTTTTTTTTTTGGTAGCAATTTAAGGGAAGTAATCAAGAATCACGCAACTAATCATGCGTAATCATGAGTAATCATAAGCAACCATCAGTAATCGCAATATTTTTTGCAAGCACTGAATAATCAGAGTAACTTTGGGGGAAGTGACAAGTAATCAATGCTGTTGGAAGCCCCTTGCTTGGAAGGGTTCACTACCATTCGGTTCAAATTGCACCAACTGGCGTGCGCAGTCAGCTAACGTTGGAGAAAGTGGCAGTCATCAATCGAGTGGATTCGAAAATAGATTTTGAGGTCATCTGCATACGATAAGCGAGGACCGGATCGTAGTGTGCGGGGCGCGAAGCGAGACGTGCAAAAATTTCTCTTGTCATTTTGCTGCGTTTTGATTTATTTTTATTTGAAATTTTTACTCTTCATCGTTTCTATCAAATCTCGCATGTTAAGTTTTTCGACAATGTTTCAACGTAATTATCAACTGGACTTAATTTTGCGCTACTTGTCGGATTATGAAGAAAGTGTGTGGAATAAACGTTGCCCGTGCAGTCTTCAGCTGGTGGTTATGGATATTGCTCGATGCTTGTTGCCTGATCGTGCTTATTGGATCGGATACGGGATTAAATGGAATTAAGCTAAGCATTTTTAATATTTATGTTATCAGATCCTCCTCTAGCTCAGTCAGTAAAGGCGCAGCTACAAAGCAACACCATGCTGGAGGTGGCTGGATTCGATTCCCGGTCTGATCAAGGATTTTTTTCGTTAAGGAAAATTTCTCGACTCTCTGAGCATTGGGTATGATGGCACTTGCCACATAATCATACTCAAGCAAAAATGGTACCTGTCATCGAGAGCTCTCAATTAATAACTGTGGAAGTGCATCTAAGTTGCATAACCTTTGTCAGTCAAGGCGATTTCCTGCCTTGCTGCATGTGGTAGTATGACAAAGGGTTATGTGCCTGATCGGATACTACCGTTCAAATGCCCTCCGCTCGTTTTCAATCTTGTATCTTTCAATTTCAAAGCCTGCCGTTAGCCTATACGGAACTATCAATACACTTTCTTCATGTCTATGCGTTCTAGCAATAAAATTACTGCCCGCTCTTAGCGCTTCGCATGGAGATGAGAAATTATGTGCTTCTGAAAACTTCATGAATTATTCTTCATCATAGCTTCATCCGCGAGCTGTGCAAATGTCAATGCTAATGCTAAAATTTACATATGATAAGCGAGGACCTTCGTTAACCAGATGCACGTCATTGAAGTAGAATATGAAAATCAACGGACCCAGGTAGCTCTCCAAGTAACAATTTGGGTTTTATCAAGGTCTTTAGATCACGATTTAAACGGAGAATGCTTTAAAACTACGATAAAACCTTCGATGTTACTTGGGTTCCTTGAGATGTACCTGATGTGGCGGAGAAGCTAGCTGATCTGCAATCTCCTATGGCAACCATTAGTTGGCAACCCGTGATATACGAGCGGAACCAACTCAGAAGATTGCCGCTTACACCAAGCCTGTCGAGTTTAGGAATTGCAATGGCATGATTCAACTTGCCGCAGATAGGTTGGTGTATTTAGCGTCCGTCTGAACCCGATCAGTCATGCTTTCGATAATATACGAAGGGAGACACAGCAGACTAGTGATTGTAGAGCGACCAGAAGTAAACCCATGTTGATCAGCACTCAAATACTGCTTGCAATCAGAGAGCAACGGTTCCATAATAACTAGCTCGAAAAGCTTCGATTCAGTCCTTAACGATGGCTTGAGTCGTGGCCTTGGATATCATTTCCAAGTTGACATCAATTGCACCAAGCAGTACTGGTCAAGCATTGCCCAGTGAACAAGCGAACGGTACAGTTCGTTCGGTCCGCTCTCCGTTGCTTTGGAAGTTTTTTACTAGGTGTTTTTACAAGTCTTCAGTTTCATTTAGTTTTTCTCGATCGCGAGTGAAATTCAGTTTCTGAAGAAGAAAACGTTGTGTGATCTAGCAGTGCAAAAACGTCATTAATTGCAATTAGCAATATTGCCACGGTCGAAAAGCCATATTGTTCCGCATCTATACGGCACGCACACCAGCAGTCCATCGTGTGTAGCGTGCATTAGTTCATCTGATAACCACCACCGGTAGGTATCACCAGTATCATTATCAGTATCGCTTTATTGATTTAAGTCATAGTATTTATTCATTCGTCAATCACAAGTAGACTACATAATATCATTTACAATTTAGCTTACATTCTATGATTTCGCAGATTTTGGAAATATTTTTTTAATATTGTCTTAGGCATATTTAGATCAATCATTTCACAATGCTGATTGTACGCGGCTTTTATCTGATTTAGCGGTCCAAATTTAGCATAGTTTGTACGATGACGGTCCAACACGAATAAATTTCTGTTGCGTAATTGTCGAGTAGGAGCATAAAAATTTAATTTTGATAATATATCACTTGAGTCAATACGTTGCGAAATGATGTCATTTACGAATGAAACCATAGCATATTCCCGACGATCTTTCAAGGTTTGAATGTTGATAAGCATGCAACGTGCTCCATATGATGGAAGAGGGAACACCGTCCATCCTAACTTACGTATTAGCATTAGCATTAGCATTAGCATTGACGTTTGCACACCTCGTGGATGGAGCTACGATGAGGAATAATTCGTTGAAGACATTGCATGCCACCATGAAACGAAACCAGTTTCTGATACGTTTCTTCACGCAATAATCTCCACGAAGACACTCCTCGATCGCTCACCTGGCCACGTCCATGCAACCGTTGGTGATAGGGAGGATTTGGTATCTACCTTAAGAAGACACGGGGAACCCACGTAGCCTTCAGTAGATATCAAAGGAAAAAGGAAATGAATAGTCGGAGAGAATAGTGGAACAGAATGCCCTGTTTGGTGCACAGAACAAAAATGTATTCAAAAATGGTCGTTGGGAGCATCTAGTCTAAGAAGGTTAAGTGATGCTCCATTTATCTTCAAACGGTTGGGACTTTAGCATTAACTATAGTCCTAGCTCCCTATGGCTTATGGTTATAGCGCCATTACTCGCTCTCTGAAAAGAAAGAAGAAAACGCCAAATCATATGTTCCCCCCCTCCCCCCATCACACACACACACTCACATATACCTCACTCGCCCACATCACTACTTCTGTTTGGATTTAGATTAGTGAGCGCCGACTGATAGTTAAAAGCGTCCAAACAATTCACCAACTGTCAAATATTGCAATTAAATGTCGACTACAATGTTTACAGGTTACAAAAATAATTGATTGTTGATTGTAAGGAAATGTACCTTATAGTTAACCTTTATTAAACTTGATAGTTTATCACTGTTAATACTACTAATGTTAAAATTTGAATCAAAATAACCGAGAATAATAGATATCAGCGGCCGTAGCACTGAAAATAAAATTTTCAAACGAATTAACTCGACAACATGATAAGTGCTAATGACCAATAGGTCTGTGCCATTACAGAGAGCAAAAAATAACAAGAGAAGGGAAGGCATATTAGATAGGAGAAAGTATGAGAGTAGTTGTTGAATTCAGGGCAAACCCTTTCTCATGAAGAAATAGTTTCATATATCTCTCCCTCTTTCGATTTAACTTCCTGCCCGGCCACTAATCCAACATACTTACCGCAAAGGATTATACATATCGAACAGCAAAAACGCACAAAACAATTAGTAGAAGAAAAGAGAGGCAGACAGAAGAAGGAAAAGACGATAAGATGCACGTCTGGATATGCAACGCATTTGATCCCATGATTGAAAATGACAAATACAAATTTGTCAATATATCTTCATACTACCGGAACCGTAATATTTTAATACAATACTTAGCTGAATGTTTGATCCGGTATCCAATTGCAGAAATAGGCAAGACTCACGACTGCATCTTTTATCTAACTGCATGTTCACAAATCACCTAAGAGAAACTCCTGTTAATCAACTTGCGAGTGCTCATCCGTTTTCAGAACAAAACACTCGGCCAGTGTGTTGGTGGCATCACATAAACGTCCCCGCGGCGGTATTGGTGCCGACCAGCTGCCAATCGTTGGTCGCGCAAAGAAGCAACATCCTACAGGAGAACGACAGTAAAGAAGCCATCTTAAAGAAATAACCTCCAACGGGAAGGTTCAATTCCCGAAAATTCCACTATCCACTGAACCGCTTATAGCACTTCACTTTCCGCCGCTGCCGAACTGGTTAAAATTAATTTTCTTCAAATTTAGTGAACCGTCATCCTAACTTACGTAGGGCATATAATAAAAACTGCTTTTGGACTGACTCTATTCGTTCTTGATGTTTTTCATATAAGGTGACCAAACAACGCTACAATGTTTCCTAATATAGACCTTACATATGCAATATAAAGTGTTTTAATTGTATAAGGATCTTGAAAATGATAGCTGAAACGTTTTATAAAATTTAACATATTGCTTGCTTTATGAACTATTGTGTTGTAGTGATCCACAAATGTTAATTTAGAGTCTAAAATAATTCCTAAATCTCTTATTCGATCACATTTTTCAACATGTTGATTACCTAATACAATTGCAACACTAGGTGTACTATCGTTTTCTGCTGTAAGTTATGTGATTACATTTTTTAACATTTAGTTTTAATAGACTTTTACAACACCACTTATGAAAAACTTGTATCTATTCTGAAAAACATACATATCATCTTCATTACTGACTTCTAAGAATAGCTTCATGTCATCAGCATAGATAAGAACTTTGAGATTTTTAAAATTAATGAAATATCGTTAACTATATAAAATGAAAAGAAGAGGACTAAATGAGAGCCTTGGGGAACTCCCGAGGTGACATGGATTGTATTTGAAGTTTTCTCATTGAATCGTACTATTTGCTGGCGGTCAGTTAAGTACGACTCAATCCATTTGAGGAGTCTCATATCAATTCCAATTTTTTCAAGCTTGAAAATCAACATAGGAATATCAGATTCTATCAAACGCTTTGCTGAAGTCGGTGTAAAGAAGCTTCTACGTGATTACCACTGTCCATTGCAGTTACTGAATAATTTACAAATTCTAATAGGTTTGTAGTAGTTGAACGGCCTTTGAAAAAACCGTGCTGTGCAGTCGTCACTATATGCTTCATTTGACTAAACATATTTTTGTTAATAATTGATTCGAAAAGTTTAGGAATACACGAGATAATGGCAATCCCGGTAATTTCTGATATCTGATTTTTACCTGATTTGTAGATGGGTACTAAAAAAGACTTTTTCCATTCATTTGAAATTTTCCCGATTCAAGTGACATATTGAACAGCCAGAATAAGGGGGATGTGAGTTCAGTTGCTACATTTTTCATAAATACTGGTGGGATTCCATCTGGTCCTGAACCTTTACTTGCGTCTAAATCTTTTAAACCTTTCAAAATATCTTGCACATTAATTTGACTGATACCTACATTACTTGAAAAATCAGGAAAGTATGAAAAGTATTCAAAGTCACGGTCTTTGTCAGAAAATTTACAATATGTTTCTTGGAAAAATGTTGCAAAGAGGTTACAGATATCCTCTGAATTATCTCCTTCTTTTTTCGTCCAAAGTCATTTTTGAGGGAAAGCTACACGATTTTAACTTGGTCTTGACGTAAGTGAAGAAGTTTTTGGACATGACTTAATTTCTTTTTCAGTTTTATGTTATACTCAGTTTGTGCAGAAGAAATAGCTAAATTAAGTTGGTCGCAAATATTCAAATATTTTTCCAAATTAATTTGATTATTTTGTTTTCTGTAGATTTTGTGAGCCTTCTGCTTCCGATTTTTTAAATTAATTATATGCTTGTTGAACCAATTGGATTTTTAGAGTAATAATTTCGTCGTCTCCTCGTGAGTGGAACTTCCTCTTGAATTATTTCCATCAATAATTTATAAAGACCTCTACTGCACTTTCAAGATTTTCTTGATCCTTTAAAATGGATTGCCAATTCGCTCTACTCAGTTTGAACTTAATGTTGTCATAATTAGCTTTCTTGTAATCAAATATATCTTCGTAATCACAGTCGTTGGAGTTGTGGTTCTTACGCACAAACACAGAATACTCGATTGCTGTGTGAAAAGCTTCATTTTCCATAAAGGAGAGAGATTCACTAACGCAGAAATCTTCATGTGTGTTTGTTAATAAAAAATCTAAGTAACAGTTTTGTAAATTTTTGACATGATTTATTTGGTTTAGTCCTAAAAATGCCATCTTCTCAAAATAAATTGCAAAGTTTCATTGTCCCTAACGACTGGAAGTAGAATACTCTCATTTTCGAAATCAGAATAAAATCTGCATTGCGTTGATTGAAATCACCATAGATATGAACTTTAAATTCAGGGGAAAGGTTGATACGATTTCTTCTGCTGCTTGAAAGAAGATTTCATACGTTGACTTGCAAGCTTGATCTGGTGGAAAATAAACTGTGACAAAATATGAGTTTCACCATCGATATAGGTTTTTACCACACACATGCTCGAATTCTTTAAATTTTGGCGAAACAAGAAGTTCCGCATTCAATTTTGCGGAAATTGCAATAAGAACTCCACCACCTGACCTTCTTTGGGTTAAAACTAAATCACGATCATTTCTGAATACATTATAATCACTACCAAACTTCCTCACTTTTCACACTTTCATTCCAACTTGTTTCAAGTACCTAAAATTACCGAAAAAGATGAACTCAGTATATTCTTATGAATTTCGTTCATTTTTGACGCACTTTCATGACGATTAAAATTCTGACAATAAACCAGAATTTCAGTAGCAAGTGTTTCTGAAGAAATTGATGGTAGTTCGTCAAATCTAATTAATGAGTCTAATTACCCCTCTTTGATCTAGAGATGCCGTCAAATTATTATCATGATCAAAATCCTTGAACTTACTGGATGCAATTTGTTCACATTCATAATCTATGATACTCTTACTATTATTGACTTCAGGTAAGTCTGGCGTCGTTAATACCAGAAAACTCGTGTTGAGACGAGTCGGTTTGATTGCGAACAGACGTCAAGTTTGGGACAGTATTATTATTTCCCATTTTCTGCTAGATTGTTGTCCTCAAAGGGTCCGTCAATTTTTGGTAAAACACGAATGCCTGCATGTACACATCTGACAAGGTGCAGTTGAAGTTGTTGGCACCGGTGAGTGCCCTGGAACGGAAGTTACTGGAACAGCTGATGAACTGCATAATGCGATAGATGAAGTCCCAGGAGTCGTGAAGTTGAACGAAGCTCGTTGGAACGGTAGGTGTGGAATGAGTGGTGATGCATCACTTACCGGGTACGGATTTTGTATCCCACCACTCTGGAAGTAAATTGGTCGGTGGCTGAGTGGTGGCCTGGAGAATTGGTGCTTCGCAGCGGCAAGAAGCTTACGGTCTGATGGTAAATGGTTGTAATTGTTGATGTTGTTGTTTATTATTATTATTATTATTATTATTATTATTGGGTTGGTATGGATGAGTGTTTCTACGATGATTTTGTACATGATGAGTGGCATTGTTATTTTGAATATTTTGGTTTTTGTTCTGCTTCTTCCGCTTCCGAGCTTTATCAGCCATTTTTGCTGATTCGGGCGATGTAATGTACGAGCATCGTATTGCGACCAGTCTGCCATCAAACTTTTCTTGTGCCCAGAAAACGCCACCCTGAGTCGACGGCATCTTTTTTGTAATTTAATTCTGCTGCTAAACTGGAGCATGGGTCAGGTGTCGATAACGGTGATTCTATATTATGACTTGCACAAATGTTTGCCGATAGAGTCTTGAGTTCGTCAAGAATATCAATACCAACATCGCATTTGTGTTCATTGTACAATTAGCTGCTAATTCAATGGATTGCTGATTGAGCAGGCTAATTTCATTATTGATGTTGCGTAGGTCAGTTGATAAATCTGACGTCACCACTTTCAATGTAGAATGCATATTATCTTTTGTAGCTGACATCGCTGTATCAAATAGAGATGTGACGTGATTTTTTATCGCAACAACGCTACCAGCTAAACTACTACTTTTATTGATCGCGGAAAGCTCATTTTTTATACTAGTGAGCAGAGTTTCGAGTCCTTTTTCCATGCTTTCAAACGCTTCATAAACGGCGTCAGGCTTGTGTTGGGATGCGAGCTGGTGCATCACCTCTGTATTGTCATGAAGCTGTTTTTCAAGGCGTTTCTGTTGCTCAACCAGCCCATTGAAGTCAAGCTTAGCCTGTAACAGCTCCTGGCACGAGTCGCAGCATGGTGGTACAGCGGAATTCACATCCACCAGGTTTTTGTCTCTCCTTCGTAGCGAACCACGTTGAACGGTCACTCCAATGCAGGCAGCGTGAAATTTACGTGGACAACCGGCACACGTCATCATCGTTCAGCTCCAAGCCTTGCCGGTACACGCGGCCACTCATCGTCGCTCGGCAGCAGCAGCATATTCGTCGCCCGTCTGCAGTAGATCAGTGATACATATAAGATAAGTTTTTGTTTCTCGCTCTTCTGAATTCATTTTAATCGTATTGTGTGTGAGTGTGGAGAGTGAGCCACAAGTGAGCCATGGATGATTTATCGGAAGATGAATCATCTATGGCGCAAAATGATGGGGTAGCGCTTCAAAGTTACCCGATCGCGCGCTTATCCAGATGGTTCAGCTGGTCCTTGGGTTGTCTATT
>JASCZW010016165.1:0-19165 GCA_034211315.2 Aedes japonicus | reverse complement strand
GATGGCATGAGATATTTGGAGGCGAACTTCGACATTTTCTTCTTCTTAAATTTGTCGTCCACATAGAACTTGCTCTTGCCGGTGAAAAACTCCAACCCCGGAATTCGCTTAAAATCGGCTTTTATATACGTTTCGTCGTCCATCACACAGCAGCCATATTTTGTCAGTATCTTCTCGTAGAGCTTCCGTGCCCGAGTTTTAGCCGTCGATTGTTGCCGCACATCGTGGTTTCTGTACCTTGTATGTATGTAGACCAGCTCTCTTCTTTGCATTCTGGACGTAGCTCTGCAACATGCCGATCTTTTTAGCCAAATCAAGGCTTGAGACGTTGGGATTTGCTTTAATCATCCGCTTCACCTTTCCCTCCGTCTTTTTGTTCTCCGGTCCCGGTTTTCTTCCAGCTCCTTTGCCGTGGTCCAACGTCAACCGCTCTTGGAACCACTTCAACACTCTGGAGACGGTTGAATGGTGAATGTTCAACATTTTTCCCAACTGCCGGTCGCACCGGTCAAGAAATTCCAGGTGTTTGGAAAGCATTTGTTCTCTCGACTCGCGTTGGTTCACCTCCATTTTCGTTGAATCGAAAAACACGACTTCGAGTTTGACAGCATGTGAACAATACACATCAATGAGAAAGTGTGCAAAATTTGGTTGATTTTTACCCAATGGTAAAAAAGTTATGCCCTGTTGAATGTGTCGCAATAATTTCGTGTTCGCCCTTTACAAGGGATGAATTCGTATATTTATTTTTGTCATTTCAGGGAATTGTATTCTACCCAAACTTACATGTCTAACTGGTGTTGGATCAATATCAGGTAAGTTTTGTTTCGTTGTTGTCCAAATGTTGACATGATGACGGGCAAATCTTCGGTCTATGTCGGGTCGAATGCGTTTCGGATAGGATTCAAATATCCGGGTTGGCTTATGACTTGCGATGAGATGGCGAAAAAGTACGGTACTCTGAAAACGTGTTTTGAGCACGGAGCTCATAAAATCACCTTAGCAGGCTCTGATCAAAATCACACCAAGAAGGAATACAACCATGTAAAATAGCAATAGAAACTTCAACCAATAACACTTATTTTTCAGAATTAAATGTATGAACTGCAATTTGAATTCCAAACATCCATGTTGCTAATTGAAATTTAGGTCTTTCTCAACCAATAGCAACGCAAATTGTTCCTCATCTTAGTCGATTTCACTCAATTTCCATTCCAATCTCGTGCGGAATGTTTGTTATTCAAATTTTCTTTTCAATTTACTCAACTCCTTCGCCAACAATTTTCCACCAATAGCACTCAGGGAAAGCCGGAGCGTTCTGGGTGGGTGCTGGCTATTTTCGAATCAAGTTCATATATTCAAATTCCGCCTTTTAATCCAATGCCGGCAGATTGCGCGGTAGAACTGATACCGGGAGGAGGCAATTTCCAACCAGTTCCACCAAACTATCAAGTGGATTGTCACTTTTGTACTTCAGCGCTTCACTGGCAGGGGCAATCGAGAAGTAAATTTGTTTTAGCAACTTTTCTTTTTCTGCATGCGACCAAGCGGTAGTGAACATAAAACTTGCTGGGAAAAGAAGTTTTTTTTTCTGATTAAATTGGCCGGAACGTTGAATCGTCGGAGGTCGATAGGTTCAAAAGTGCGTGCTGGAGAGGCAAATGTAATTCAATTTTCTGCGAAAGAAATATGCACAAACATATGTAAATTTCAACTAATGCTGCTGCTGCTGCTAGTACAAGAGTGCCTTGTCATCGGATTAGGAAAGAATTTGCATGAACATCTTCCATTCGCCCTAAGAAAAGTGTTGTTCTGTTTCAATTTCGTTTCGCGCCAAGATTTGCTGACGCTGAGATTTGTCAAAATTTGAATGGAAAAAATACTCCAATTTTCGTATTTCTAAATGGCCTCGATGCAATAAAACCTCCCTGCATGAGAAGACAGATAAGTAGGATGTTTCGTTTCAAGTCTAGCAGAAAGGGACGCAATTAGGATTCGCTTTCGTTCTCCATACACTTTGACCTCGATGTTGTAAGAGAGAGGATGTCCCCTTTTACCTCATGAATAAAAATTCAATTCCGGGAGAAAAGGAGGAAAAATGTGCGCAACCTCGGCTGCTTCTACTGCCGTGCAGAATGTAAACATGCATAATTTTTGTCGACTTTTCGCGACCGATTATGATAATCGACGCGAAACGGTACACAATGGAACTGTTTTTCCCGGTGACAGTAAACACTTTACGGCTCGGTGAGTTCAGAAGACTTTTTCCCTTCCCGTCATGCTAGGCTTGCATTTCTAGTCGTGGGGGTTTCTAATATCCGAATCCGTGCACGGACATGGACCATAAAGTGTAGGAAATAGAATCGAACGAAAACCTGTGACGAATACAATTCTTTTGACGTAGATTGCAGATTGCAGTACGGCCTACTTAGCGAGGAAAAAAGATTACAGTGAATACGATAAAAACAGTAAATAAATTGGACACATTAAATACCCAATGGAAAGTAGGGTAGAGGCGTCATTCGTTCAAAGCGTCCATTTTGGGCACATTGACCAGAGCATATCAAATGCCTCAAGCCTACGATATGAAATACTTAACTTTACGACTGATGCAAAACTTTAGTTCATCAGCTTTTAATACAGTCTTACCGAATATTTCTGCAAATTTTGAATCAACTGGTTTCCGTCGTTGTTCGGGAAAGTTACTTTTTGTGCCGAATTTTTCAATAATCTACGTGTAGAGATTTATATAAGGCCAAAACCAAGAACTGGTTTGAGCATTAAAAAAATCTTGGCGATTATTATTGTAATTGTAATTCTAATTAATATCACGATCGTCAAGTTCTGTAAGTTTCAAAACGTGCACACTACAGGGTGCGGCAGAAAATAATGCGAAAATAATCAAACTTGAGTATTGGGTTAATTCGTGTAGCTAGTGACTAATTTCTGTCGAAAGTGTGTTTATTTATGTTTACTTTCAAGTGCTGCATCTAAACATTCTATTTGTTTTATTGCAAATTCGTCAAAATGTTCGCGAAAGAAGTGATCACCAGTTTGTTGCTCGCCCAGAAGAAGCCGAAAGAGATTGCCAAGGTGGTAAAGTGCCATTTGGCAACAATTTACCGCATAAAAAAGTCTCTGCAGGATGGCCCTGAGCAGCGAAAGCCGGGAAGCGGACGTCCACGCTTTGCACGCACGCCGAACGTGATCAAATCGGTCCGTGCAAAAATTGCTCGCAATCCGGTGCGTTTCATACGAAAGCATGCTAAGGAAGCAAATATTTCGGAGAAATCCATGCGGAGAATCATCAAAGAAGACCTGCATGCATCTTCCAGAGCCAAAGCGAAACGCCACTTGAATACGGACCGGATCAAGGAACTACGAGTGACTCGTTCCAAGAGATTGCTTTCCTTGTTGAAGAAGGAAAAAATTATAATCCTGTTCTCCGACGAAAAGCTTTTCAGCATCGATGCTGTGGCCAACAGCCGCACGGACCGTTTCATTTCACCGCAGAAAATGGAGAACGTTCCGGAAAAAGTGAAATTCAAATTTCAAACCAAACATCTGGCTGGTGTCATGATGTTTGGCTTGGTGGCGTCCAACGGTTTGAAAATGCCACCTGTTTTCATTGATGCTGGAGTTAAAATCAATACCGAAGTGTATATCGGTATTTTAAAGGACCAAGTGCTTCCCTGGGTGAAGGCCAACTTCTCCGAGGACCAAAACATTGTCCTACAGCAGGATGGAGCGCCGTGTCACACGTGCAATCGACCCCAACAATGGTTGAACGATAACATGAAGTTTTGGCCGAAGGATTTGTGGCCCCTAGCAGTCCAGATCTCAATCCGTTGGATTATTCGATTTGGGCATATGTTGAAGCACAAGCCTGCAAAACATCACACCCTAGTGTGAAAACCCTGAAGTTAACCATAACACGTACATGACAGTCAATGTCGGAGGACTACGCACGAACAGCATGCTCTGGCTTCCGGCGTCGGCTCGAGGATGTTATTAATAAAAATGGAGGACACATAGAATAAATTTATTTTAAAGGACTTCATAAAGATAACTGCACTTGAAAACGTTGATATTATTGCTTGAATTAGTTGAAAATGGTATTTGAAAGATATAGAACAAACTTTCGCATTATTTTCTGTCGCACCCTGTAAATGCCTCTTTGAACTCGAGCATGATTTTGAATAGGCAATTGATGATTTTTCCAGAAACTGGGAAAAGCTGCAACTTCCATTCACGTTGAAGTACCATATCAGTAAATATCATGCTCCATAGTTCTTCAGAGACACCGGAAGAGGTCTTGGCCTACATAACGAACAAACTTTCAATTCTGTTTATTTTGATTTTGTCGTGATTTGGCAATATCTATCTCTTTACATACTTGGTACAACTCGTGATTCATACGACACCGCTAGATGTCATCTTCTTATCTTCCGCCAAGTATTGTTCACAGGACCTTACGTTCAAACACACCGAATGCCTTCCAGTCGACTTCCTTTAGCGTCCAGCTTTCATTGCTTTCGAGGCTTAATTTCTGCACCCTGGACTTAACGCTACCCTGACGGCTGACAACAATACGAGTCGTGAAATTCGAAGGCGCATCATCAGTGGAAGTCGTACCTACTACGGGCTCCATAAGAAACTGCGGTCTAAAAAGATTCACCCCCGCACCAAATGCACTATGTACAAAACGCTTATAAGACCGGTGGGCCTCTACGGAGACATGGACCATGCTCGAGGAGGACCTGCAAGCACTCGGAGTTTTCGAGCGACGCGTGCTAAGGACGATCTTCGGCGGTGTGCAGGAGAACGGCGGTTGGAGGTGAAGGATGAACCACGAGCTCGCTGCACTCTACGGCGAACTCAGCAGCCATGAGGTGGCCAAAGCCGGAAGGATACGGTGGGCAGGGCATGTTGCAAGAATGTCGGACAACAACCCTGCAAAGTTGGTGTTCGCTTCTGATCCGGTGGGCACAAGAAGGCGTGGAGCGCAGAGAACACGATGGACGGACCAGGTGGAGCGTAATCTGGCGAGCATTGGGCCCGACCGAGGTTGGAGAGCGGCAGCCGCGAACCGAGTATTGTGGCGTACTATTGTTGATTATGTCTTATCCTAAAAGTGATGTTGAACAAATAAATGTATGTACTTAACGCTACCCATAAAATCCCATGGAACACTGGCGCCATCTTTTTTACACACTTTCATTCACCTTTTCTTCAAATCCTTGTTGGTTCTTGAAGACCTTTTCTTTTTCCGGAGCCTGCCCTTTTGTTTTTTTTTGTGGCGGCGTAGAACCACAGATTCCACTGGATTGAACTATTGTGGTATACCCCTGCTTACTATCACTATTCAAATCTTAAAGCTTGATCACCATTAGTCAAGTGAACAGCCTAAGACGCGTCTCCCAGTCAAAATCGAGTTCATAAAATCCACCATCTTTCCAGAATTTGCAATCCAAATTTCTGTAACATTTGCATTAAAAAAAATGGACAAAAATAGCCGATTTTTCATGGGTTTACCTTCATCCGCTCTGACAAAACTTTAATCATAGTAACCCATGAGTCAGCAGACAAAATTTGACAGCTCCATCAGTCGAATTCTAACCGTGATGGCAAAAACAGTAAGGCAACTCCGTTCGGAAGTGTGCGCGTGCAAAGAACGGCACCCCGCCGCGTCGAAAATGGATATCGTGCGGCACTTTGTGGACGCTGGATACGCTCGTTTCGGCATCTACAACAGTTTGACAATATTAGACTAAAATCAGAGCATCAAAAGAAAGCCGGGTTCCGGACGGCCGACGACCCTGAGCGACAAGAAGCTCCAAAGGATGCTGAAGAACGGAAGACCGAGGGAAAAGTGGCTACATCGCTGCGTGCGTTTGGCCGGTAGGTCTGTTCAACCGGCCAAACAGTGAAAAAGTATCTGGCAATGACGTAGCGGCAGCGGCTGAATAAGATGGTCAACTCGATTTTCCCGGCGAATCGCGACGTGGGGGTGGTGATGGACAATGAGATCTATCTCACCCTGGGTGGCAACGACTGGCACGGCACTTCGTATTTTACTTCCCCCACGAAGGAAGTGAGCTTCGAGGTGAAGTTCATTTCACACACAAGTTCCCCAAGAAGGTGCTGTTGTGGCTGACAATCCGCGAGAAGGGGATGTCAAAGCAGCTCTTCTTTCGCTCTGGACTGGCCCTGGACTGGGGAAATTTATTGTACGAAATACCGGCCGGAAGTTGCGTCGTTCATAAAGAAATACCATAAGGGCAAAGACGAGGTGTTCTGGCCGAACCTGGCGTCGGCCCACTACTCGAAGCGATCGTAGGAGGGGATGGATCCGGCTGAATATCGATGTGGTACCCAAGTTGACGAACCTACCTAACGTCCCCCAGCTGCGTTCCATCGAAAAATTCTGGGCCAACCTGAAGCATAAGATCTACTCCAACAATTTTGTCGCGAAAACTGAGAAGGAATTGATAAACAAATACGAAGAAAAAACTCAAAAACACGCCTACACCCATGTTTTTGTCCCCCATGGCGAATGTTCCGGTTAACTGCTGGAAGGCCGCTCGCAACGGCGTAGCATTTTTTTTGGCAAGTAAGCTTAAATAATTACCTTCCATGGGAAATTTATCAAAAGAAATTAGCTTTTTTTTATCACCATCCGAAAAAAGTCCATTTCTTTGGTGCAAACGTTACAGAAATTTAAGTCTGCTCTTGTACAAAGCATCACAACTGCAGAGCGGGTGTTCCGAGGCTTCACGTTCCATATTACAGAAACGACAGGTATCATTCTGAACCTAGCCACAGTACGTACCGAAAGATCTGGTCTCTTCTGCAATATTTGCTTCACCTTTCGTCCTTCTGGTGGTTCCTAAGCTCCATTTTTGTTCCGCTCCCAGCCTTCCTGGCTGTTGTCAAACGTGTATCGGAAGAACGTTATGGACAGTGCTTGCAGGAGAGCTTAGCTTTTTTGCAAGTTTGCTTACTGACAGATCCGGATTTTGATTGCGATCACACACAATTGCTTTTCGCACTTGCTCTTCTTTCGACGCCATCTTTGATTTCAAAGCTTATAGTATCACCAAACAATGATTTTACACAATTAACAGAAACACGTTCATCAGTCTGCGAAATATTTCGCGCGTTGATGTAGTATTTTCAGAGATATACGTATTTAGGGGTGTCCAGATTTTTTCGCGAACAAGCCTTATTTGATATATTTTTAAGCCCTAATTTGAAACCCAAAACAATAAAGACTGAAAAACTCTGTTGCTGACGCAACGAAAGGAAACGTTTTTCCGTAAATTTAACGTGTTTATTAGACCGTGGCTGAACGGTTAAAAATATCCTACAAAGATACATATTATGTAAAGTAATTTTTCCATCGTTTATTTATTTGAGGTTAACTTACGTTTGTGTTTCGAGATTTCGTTGCTCGGTTGGGACTTTGCCTGGACAGTAACGTGTATGATTGTGCTGTCTTCAAAAACCTAAATTTTGGCTTTAATTTTATAAATTCCATTAAATGTTGCTAAATTTGTTATCTCTAGCTCAATAATTCCTCACTAAATCCAAAAACTTAATAAACTACCAACTTATCTAATTTTCTTATTGGATTGAAAATTCCAAGCACTACAGCGCCCACGAAGTTCGTCCCACGATCGCTTATAATTTCTATCGGAGTCCCCCGTCGAGCAAAGCAACTATTCAGAGCCATGATACATGAGCTCGTGTTCAACGAAGAGGCCAGCTCAAGGTGTATCGCTCGGGTTGTCAGACATATAACGATAACACCCCAGTGCTTCTCATGATGACGACCTACGACGACGAAGAAAGGTCCAAAGAAGTCAACGCCCACGTAAGAAAATGGGCGCACAAAAGCTTCCAACCTAGCCTTTGGTAGAGGGGCCATCATTGGTGGAGCAGGAGCGGCCCGTTGTATTTTGCAGACTTGACATTTTCGACGAACACGATCATAGACAGTGCGAACTCGTGGGATGTGGAACACTTTGCGCAATTCGTTCACGCAAGTCTCGTGACACTGATGATAATAGCATAAATGAACGTCGCGTACGACAAGTGACGTGACCGGGTGTTCTCATGGGAGAATGATGGGATACCTACTGTTTTCATCCAAGAGCCTTCTTCTTCTTCTTCTTTCTGGTTGCTTCGCTTCGCGAAGCATATGTTAGGGCCAGTGACTGTGACTATATGCCCTATCCAAGAGCCTAACCGACTGTGAATTCGCATCACGCCCTGTTTGTCGGCAAATGGACTAACCTTGTACAGATTGTTCTTCTTATCTAAACGACGGTCTCCAGCTGTAAGAATCGCAATTTCACCTGCATATACATCTTCTTGAGCTCGCTTTATATGAAACACTTCCGCCATGAGGAATTCTTCTTGCGTAAGCGGTCCGACGTTTGATTGTCGATCACACTTCTTTAGTCGGATATTATTTACGAATCGTTGAACAAATGCCGTTGCACGTAGATGATACCACGAAGAGAAGTTCTGTGGTAGCAGGATGGTACGAACTCTCCCTTCCGCATGGTGCAATACGCTTGTTCGGATTTCTACAACGGTTTCTGCATCATTCAGTGACGATTTGGGCGATTCTCCTTTGCACTTCAACAGGAACAATGGTCCATTGAAACAACGACTTGTTGGCGACAGATCCGGTTTGTTCTTCCATTTTGTACCGTCTTCGGCCACGTTTACCTTTGTCCCCAACCATCTCCATTCAGTAATATCCGTCGATTCCAATATTTTGCCTATACGGAAAGCTACGAACTGGGAGTACCTCCGATGGTCTGACTGAAGCCAGCACATAACGTCCCGAGCATCTGTCCAGAAAAACCGACGATCAACTTGGATGGAGTGACCTGCTACAATACTCCTAGCCAGGCGGGTACCGATGACTGCCTCCTGTAGCTCAAGACGAGGTATGGATACAAATTTGAGCGGTGCTACCCGAGTTTTGCTTCCGACGAGCAAACAATGGACTCGATCATTCTTCTCAAAACGGAAATATGAAACAGCAGCGTACCCAAGCTCACTAGCATCTACGAACGTATGAAGCTCGATCCTCGTTTCGTCAATTCTTGTTTCAGCCCGGTAATAGCAGCGGGGTATTTGTACAGATTCAAGTTCTGGTAGAATGTGTAACCATGTACGCTATTTCTCTAGTTCCTTCTCACCGATTCGCTCACCCCATCCTGTTTTGCTTCTCCATACTTCTTGAAGAAGTATCTTCAGGTACATAAGGCAGTGCGCTATTAGTTCTAAAGGGTCATAAATAGCCATCAACGTTCGAAGCATATCTCGTTTAGTTGGGTGTTTGGCTCCGGTCAGAAGGTCTCTGTTACGGTCTGTGCAGAGCTTATATCGGAAGAAATCCGTCGTAGTGCTTTTCCATGGATACATCGGAATTCATTTCCATTGACATTTCTGTCTTAGGGTCCATCTCTAGCGCTTCCAACACTATCGCCGAGTTTGACACCCACTTTCTCATGTAGAATCCACCCTGCTGATGAACGTGTCGGACGTCGTTCGCCAATTTGATTGCCTCTTCTTCCGTATCTACGCTTGTTAACAGTCGTCGACGTAATGTCTATGGTGGATAGCGTCAACGGCAGCAGGAAACTGGCTTGCGAAACGGGTTGCATTCTCGTTCAGGACGAACATCGCAATGCTGGGTGAACACGTGGCATCAAAAGTCACTACCTGCATGACGTAGTCACATGGTTCTGTTGTTTTTTTTCGTTAGCACACCACACGATCCGCTGACTCTCTTTATCTTCAGAGTTCATCCGGATCTGATGAATCATCTCTGATATGTCGCCTCCCAAACCTATCAATCGTTCCCGGAACTTGTACAACACAGGTGGTAGATCATTCAGTTGGTCCGGCCCTTTCATCAACACGGAGTTCAGAGAGATGCCTCCGAAAGAAGCGGCCGCATCGAAGACAATCCGAACCTTCCCTGGTTTTTTGGGATTGAACACTGGAAAGATTGGTAGGTACCATGTTCTATCTCCGGTTCTTTGGCTTTCCTCGGATGAAAGTTTCCGAATGTATCCTTTACGCTCGTAGTCGGCCATCTTTGACCGCACTGTCTCTGATAACCCGGCCTCGCGTTCCATCCTTTTGGTCAAGCAGCGATGACGTCTCAACGCCATGGAGCGGTTGTTGGGCAAACGCACGTCGTCGTACTTCCAGAGTAGGCTCACTTGGTAGCGCCCGTTAAGGAAAGTTGTTGTATCCCGTAGTTTCACCAGCGCGTGTTTGTCCTCCTTGGAATGAAGTTGGTTCTGCGGGGCGCCAATTCCTAAACTGTCAAACGCGAAGTAGTTCTTAACAGTCTCGTGCAAGATCTCATCCGATTCGTAGGAGTGGAAGCAGATATGGTAGTTGTAAGGGGTGTTGTTCGACAATACACCATCTTCTGACGAGAACGTTCCATAGATCGTCCATCCAAGACGCGTCTTGACTGCAACCGGTTCGTTTGGCTTCCCCTCCCGGCTCTCCAATGCATGCACCACTCGTATGTTGTTCATTCCGATCAACATCTTAGGTTGAACGTTGCTATATGAATTAATCGACAGGCCGTCGAGATGAAGGTATTTCTCCGAAAGTGTGCGGATGGGCAGAGATTGTGACGGAAGCTTCAATTCCTTGACCGTGTATACATCTGTCAGGTGATTTTTAGAACTTCCATCGTGCGTGCCGGAAATGTCGAGTGAGACACGCATAGCATCGTCTTCGTACCGACAAGTGTCTGCCGTCCATCGGAGACACAATGGGTGCTTTTCGCCTTGCAGATTCAGCTCATTCGCCAAGCATTCCTCCTTGGCATCGTTGTGCATAAGCTGATGGTGCTTGTATTCACACCCATTCTTCCCACAAGTCTTCGCGGTTTTGCATGGTCCTCGATGATTTCCCAGGCAGCTACGGCATAATTTATGCTCCCGGAGTGCAGCCCAGCGTGCGGAGATATCCAACGAAACAAACCGCTTACACTTTCTCACTGCTTCGCAGTTACCATTGCAGATGACACACCCGTTAGTTGCTAGGTGTTGTTTAATTTCCAGAACCGTTCCGCTGTGCGCGTTCAGAAACCCATCGTCTTTCCGTCCACGACGAGTCTTGTTATCAAAAGAACCAGAGAACTGTGGCATCGTAACCGCACTTGCTGCTTCCGCTAGCTTGTACAACCAGTCGTTGAAGTCGGACAGCGTGATCGTTTGTAGAGACTGCCGATGGGTCGCCCAATTCAAACGAATCATCGGTGGGAGACGTTTGGCCAGACTGTGCAGAAGGGTCAAGTAACACAGATGTTCCTCTAACTCACAGGCCTTCACGGTAGCTACCATGTTGCGAACGGCTAGCGCAAAGTCGACGAGTGTACCCAAACGATCTGTTTTAGGTGCGGGAAGGGCATTTATCTTCTGCAGCAACGAATGAACGATGATTTCCGGACGGCCGAAGAGCATTCTCAAAGTAGAGAGTACCTGCTCCAGATTGGTTGGATGCAGCAGCTGCCATTTAACCGCTTCCAATGCCTTGCCTCTTAGGCACTTCTGTAAGCGGGCCATAATCTCCTCGGGCAAAAATCCACAAAGGTTCGTCGTGTTCTCATATGTGACGAAAAAGAGCGGCCACTCCTCCGGTTCACCGTTAAATATAGGTAGCTCCTTGGCGACTGCATGACGTGCAGCGAGTTGGCTTCTATTAAGTAACGCCGTCCCCCCCCATGGCAGAAGGAAAGTCGTGAGAGTCGTATGGGTAGTAGTCTTGAGGAGTAGGACGTGGAAGACCAACATATGAGGAAAAGGCGGGAGCGTTCGGACGCTGATATTGATTCGATTGGGAAAACGACGAAGTATGTGGATGCTGATCGGTCCTAGTATGCGCAAACGTCGAAGCGTTGGGTCGTGGATTGGCTGGAGGTAGATTAAATGCCGTCAAATTCGGTCGTTGGTAGACTGGAGGTGGAGCAATGGCCGAAAAATTCGGAAGATTGTTTACCAAAGATGGAATTTCAACAGGAATGTGTAGTTGTTGTTCTCTCAGACGCGGAATAAACATTGGCTCGTTCTGATTTTGGTGCACCGTAGGGGGAGCAAACGGTGGAATATTTCGGCGCTGATCGTTCATAGGAGACGAATGAAAAACAGGAGGATCACTTACGTTGTTTCTAGCTGGATCTCTTATGTTGCCGTTGCCTTGATCCACAGGATCGGAATTGCCGGATGACTCCAGCAGAAGCTGGAACCTACGTAGCAGAAACTTGCGCTCGATGGCTTCTTCTCCTTTTGTAACAATTGGATTCGGAGTTCAGGTGGAAGTTTATTCCTTAGGTCAGGATCGTCAATAGGCTGTCTAGACGCTGGCGGCACTCCCGGTTGCACAATCGGTGTTTTTGGAGTCCGTGTACGTGGGGTTGGCGGTGATGGAATTGGTGCTCGTGGTGTTCGAGGTCGTGGGGTAGGTGGTTGCGGATTTGTCAGTGGGCTAAGTGGTAGCGCGATCGGTGTTTCTGACGTGCTGACGTGGGGCTGTTTGCGTTGATACTGATGACTGTGGGCGTAGAATTGGCTCACCTGTAGTTGCTGGATGTGGCGATTGTGGAGCAGGAATTTTAGCAATGATGCATTCCTGACAGCTCCAATCATGGTTGGCAACATCTTCACCTACTCCGACGCAGTCAAAGTGAAACCACCGCTCACAGTCGTCGCAGCTGACCATCTCGTTGTTGTCTGGCTGTTGGCAGAGCGAGCAGGTCTGCTGCACGCTGTCATCCGGCATCGGATCCACCATTCGGTTCATTAACGGCATCCCCAATCTATCCGAGAAACGATATTTTTAAAATGTTGCTTACGCAACGAAAGGAAACGCTTTTCCGTAAATTTAACGCGTTTATTAGACCGTGGCTGAATGGTTAAAAATATCCTACAAAGATACATATTATGTAAAGTAATTTTTCAATCGTTTATTTATTTGAGGTTAACTCACGTTTATGTTTCGAGATTTCGTTGCTCGGTTGGGACTTTGCCTGGACAGTAACGTGTGTAACTTGCCTTAAGTTACGCCCGCTCAGCCCTTAAGTGACTCTAACCACACTTCGGGTCGGCTCTTTCATACCGAGATTACAAAATAAGAGGAAAACCATAGAGATCAGTTATTTTAATTTTATAGTGTTTTATTAAATTTTTGGCCCTAACTGTCCCTATCAGCCCTAGCTATATCCCTATCGATACACTCTACTCACGGTTATGGTGTGTGGTGTCAGTGTTGGGCCCGTCGATGAACGCTGGTCAACTTAAGGGTCACCCACAATTGATACGTTGCGGATGCGTTGACGTAAATTTGACAGAAAACCTATGGGAAAACTGTCAAATTCACGGGCCAGCCATTAGTCCACACGAGGTTTCCGTGCTCCGTCGCCTGCTTGCTCCAATATTTTTCGCGCCAATCGTGCCGATTGCCCCGATTGCGATGTGTCGAGAACGCCGATTCGGTGATGGATGTTTGCGTCGTCCACGCAATTTCGCTGATCACCACCTTGCCTCCAATCGTGCCGATTTCCCCGATTGTGCCGCAAATGCGTCGATTACGCCGATCTGGTGGTGTCGCTAGTCCTGTGAGGGATATCGTTGCCGTTTGCGCGCCTTTGCTGCCACTTAATACCAATCGAGTGGGTGCCGATTGATTAGTTGTCGATCGATTTGGATACGATCCGTAGGTGTTTGCTCGCTTTGCGAACGGGTGATGGCTAACCAATCACCAAGAACAGTTTTTTTTCCACAATTTTGTTGAACTTTTGGGTTTTCTTCGTGAGCTATGGTGTAGGTCGATTGCTGGTGCTCAAGCAAGTGACCGAGTCTCCTCACATGCAAGACTCAGGAAACGGCGAACAGGCCTTTTTTTCCTAGGTAGCATTCTGTGTTGGGAGTCGAGAGCATCAGGCAGTACTGCTACCAAGGATACCAGTTCGAAGGGGTGTTGTTGTTGTGTTGTGTTGTGTTGTGTAGGCTGATCACATCACCTATTCAGTGTGCTGTTGTTGGATACTAACATTGGCCGTAATTTAGCTACTAACTTTTATTTTGCATGTTATTTAAGTTAAGTAGTTTATGGTAGTTTAAGCATTTATTTATGAGCATCATATTTCATATCATAGTACTTAAGTTTTCTTAATTTATATACTTTTAAGACCCTATCTAGCTAGCTAATATTTATCTGTAGATCTTTCCTCTTTCGATTAAATACCCCCATTTCTGTTAGAAAAACTAAGCATTGAGTGAGCGAGCAAAGTGGCTGGTCACACGTGTATGATTGTGCTGTCTTCAAAAACCTAAATTTCGGCTTTAATTTTATAAATTCCATTAAATGTTGCAAAATTTGTTACCTCTAGCTCAATAATTCCTCACTAAATCCGAAAACTTAATAAACTACCAACTTATCTAATTTTCTTATTGATTGAAAATTTTCCGACTTCGTCTGGTCCCGCAGATTCTCCTTTTGTTTTGGATAGGGCTAGTTCCAGTTCACGGTATGAGAAGGGGAGGTTGATATCATCGTCGTCATGGGATTGTGGAATCTGGAAGTTGGGTATGTCGTTGGTACTGGGGTTGTTGTTTCGCAGGAATGTTTCGCTGTAGTTGTTGATTGAACAGAGGTCGGCGAAGTGTTCTCCGAGGGTATTTGCGACTTCGTCGGTGTTTGCGATTGTTAGGCCGTTTTTTTCAATCACGATACCTTTGGTCCTTCTCTTACCACTAAGGGCGTTCACTCTGCTCCATAGGGTAGAGGCTGATTCGCTAGGGTTGATAGAGTCTAGGAAATTTTCCCAGCTGTCCTTTTTAGCCTGTCGGATGGTGTCTCGACATTGGTTACGTATTATTCTGTAGTTGGTTAGGGAGAGTTGTTTTCCTGGGTGGTCGTCGGGAAGTCGCTTGGCGGCTCTTAAGGCTTTCCTTCTGGCACGGACCGCAGCCTTGGTGTCCGGGGACCACCAATGGAGGGCCCTTTTTCCTGGAATTGGGCTTGTTCTGGGAATCGATGTAGTGGCGGCTTCTCGGATCTTTAGGATTAATTCGGAGATGTCGTTGGGGGGTTGGAGTTGCACATGTGGCTGATATTGGTCTGAAAGGAAGACCAGTCCGCGTCCTTGTATCGCCAGCGTGGTCTTCTGGATATCGATTGGGGTTGATCGTCAATGTGTATGCTGATAGGGTGGTGGTCGCTTCCCAACGGGTCGTCCTTGATGGTCCAAAGTAGTCTGTTGACTATGGTGGAGCTGGCGAAAGAGACGTCGATGGAAGATGTTTGGCTTCCTCGAGTGAAGGTGGTGGATCCGTCATTGAGGGGAACCAGGTCTCGGCTGTTTGCGGTGTCAAGTATTGTTTCACCCCTTCGGTTTGTTGGGTGTTTGCCCCAGATTCGGTGGTGGCCGTTGAAGTCACCAAGCATTAGGATCGGGCCTTCTAAAGAATCCAGGAATGCTGTGATCCGGTTTTTTAAGTTGGTCTGCTTTTGGTTGGGGATGTATGCTGATATGATAGTTAAATTGAGCGGGTATTTGATGCGGATGGCGATTATTGGTAGGTCGGAAGTTGTTCCAACGCGGACGAATGGTAGGTGAGACATTACTCCGATTGCGACTGAGTGGTACAGGTTACTGCAGGTTTTTGATGTCCATCTGTATTTACCGGAGATCGATCGATTCATTTGGGAGGGGTGGCCTTGTGGGTCTCTTGTAGAGCCAGGATGATTGGGGAGTGGTCGTTGACGAGTAGCTCCAGGTCTGCGAGGTTGTTGTGGTAGCCGTTGATGTTCCACTGAATGGCTAGTACTTGGTCGCGGTTAGGTGAGAGGGATGCCGGGTGAGGGAAGGAGGACATGGCAGCAGGGGGAGATATATGGGTGGGGATAGTTGGGATGGGGAGTAGTTGGGTTATGGATTGGGGGCGTGTTTTTCCTGCTGCCAAAGGGGATGTTGAGGCGGTTCTGCACATAGCGTTTGACCGTGAGGAGCCCGCAGTTGGTGTTGTGGGGTCACCCATGCTCCTTCTCCAGGCGTCGTAGAGGACTGCGTTGCCTCTGGCTTCGATGGGTATGCAGTTTCTTTCCCGCAGTCTTGCTGATCTCCTTAGTGGAATATGGACTGGGTCTAGGGGAGTGACCAACGAGTGCCGGAGGCCGCTTCCAGTTGCTTGAAAGTTGCAAATGTCCATTGGTGAGTGACTCCGGTCGCCCGGGGCCCTATCCCTTCCCCAGTCGGCGTCGGTTTCGGTGTTGATGTCGGGGTTTCGGAGAGTCTATCCGGCGAGGGATACAGGGATACCTGTTTGTCCGTCTCGCATGTTCCAAGTTTCTTGTTTCTAATCCATCCAGGGGTATACGGGGGATCCCGCTTATCCGTCCCTCTTCCAGTTGCATCGGGGGGTCGAAGGGTGTCCACTGGTTCCGGTGTGTAAAGGGCTTCCTCACCAGTGGGGCCTCTTCTCCTCCGATGCATCACTGGGTCCTTTTCTTTGATCCGGGGGTTGTATCCGTCCGGTGAGGGATACAGGTTTACCTGCTTTTCCGTCTCACATGATTCATCTGGTGAGGGATACGGAAGCTCCTGTTTGTCCGTCTCAAATATATGGTCCAGAGCAGTATCTTCAGGGGTATACGGGAAAACCCGCTTGTCCGTCCCTCTTCCAGCCGCATCGGAGGGTTGAGGGTTGTCCACCGGTTCCGGTGTGTATAGGGCGTCCGCACCGGTGGGGCCTCTCCTGCTCCGCTGCTCCACTGGGAATCCGTTGTGGCAATTTATCCTGCCTCTGGAGTTTGTCAACGAGCGCCGGGGGTGGTCCCTGGTTCCGGTGGGCCAGTAGCGTCCGCACCAGGGGGTCCCGACTACCCGAGACCTTATCCATTACAGTTGGGGGTTCTTGTGTCGTGATCGGTGAATCGTGGTTGGAGAGTGGGCTCAGCTCATCCTGGGATGGTTTTCCGCTTGGATTGCTCCAGTTGGGTCCGTGCGAAGCCATTAGAGGGTTTTAATGTGGTCGGTCGTCGGTGGATGAGCTGAGTGGTGTATTTTTAGAATTCCATGCCGCTTCTGTGTCTCCGTAGTGATTTTTCGTCTTCGGATGATGCTGAATTCAAGACGATGTCCTCTACGGAAGGGTTGTCGTAGGCGAGGGAGTCGGAGTCTAGGTCCTTTGAGAATAGCTCTTTGAGGTCGGTGGGTGGAGGGGATTTGCTAGCTTTGTGGCGTTTTGACGCCTTAGCGGCTCCATCATGGTTGTCAGTTTTGCCCACTGTAGCTTTTCCTTTGTGGTCTTTGGTCACTGGCTTAGGTGTTGCTGGTTTGACTGGGTCGGACGACTTCATCGATTTTATTATCTGTTCTTGGATGGTGTTCTTCTTTTCAGCAGATTGACTTCGGAAACAAGATCCTCGATGGTTCCGTGGTGACGAGTTAGCTCCAGACGGTTAGCACCTCTTTCCTTGCTAACAGCGCCGCCTTGGTGATCCGCAGAGGCTGATGTAACAGCTGGGAGGGCTGGTTGTGTGCGTGTAGCGTTGGATCTAGCTGGCATTGCTGTGGTTCTTTCCAGTTCGGCAATTCTCCTATGGCAGTTCTCCAGTTCGAGGTCCTTGGCTTCCATCGTAGATCGTAGGGCGGAGATGGTGTCGTCTTTCTTTTTTAATTCACTGAGGACGGCATCCAGCTTCTTGTTTAGCTCCTCGAAGCGTTTGTCATTATCCGCGCTGACTACGGTGGCCATAGTTTGATGCTGTTGTTGGTGGTCGTTATCGAAGATTCGACGGGCTGCTGGATATGAAATCCCGTTGTCTACCCGGATTTTTTGGATGGTGTTTTCCTTAACATAGACGGGGCATTTCCGGCTGGAGATGGGATGGTCACTGGCGTTGCAGTTTCGGCAGAAGGTGGCTGCATTACATGGTATTGTCGGGGATAGCGGATGATTGCCGGAGCAGTTTCCACATGTCGGGGTGGCTTGTTGGCAACGGGCTCGGGTGTGACCGTATTGGAAACACTGGAAGCATAGCATTGGCGATGGGTAGTATGGCCGGGTTCGACATCTCAACCAGCCAAAATCCACGTTGTCTGGTGTTACGGTTCCCTTGATCGTGAGGATTAGCGTGGGTGTGGGGATTCTGCCGATTCCCTCACCGGCGGATCTTGTTATTCTCCGGATATCGCAGACTCCCTGATCTTTAAACGACTCCAGGAGTTCGTCGTCGGAGAAGGCAGTCGTTTCGGAGCACGAGATGACGCACTTGCTTGAATTGAGGGTGGGGTGCTCGACTATTCTTACCGGGAAGCCGTCCGCTAGTTGGGTGAACTTCTTGAGCGTGTCGATATGCCTTTGGTTTCTCATTTTTATTACGTAGCTGATGCCTCGTTTCTCCGGGTAAGCCTCCGTAATTTTAGTACCGAGGAAGCTCTCCACGGATTTCCGAATGAGGAAAGGGGCTTTAGGTAGTTCCCCTTGAACCGCTTCTAAACGTAGCACGTTTAACTGCCCAAAATTGCCCTCTGTGTCACCCCAACTAGGGAAGGAGATTCCGGTGTAAACACCGTCCCTCCGGTTGGTGGTTCCCGCTCCCCCTGGCGGGGGAAGGGGGGGGAAATCCCCCGGTGGCATTCCTTAGACTCCGACCAATGGGAGATGTAAAAGTATCAACGAGTAAGGAGACTCACCTGATCACTGCTGTATGAGTTTACTGGTATTATTTACCAGTTAGCGCACTGTAGGTCAGGTGGCGCACTAGGTAGCGCTGCTGCAACGCATCCACTGGCTACGAGGTGGCGTCAAGAGCTTGCACGGAGCTTTTCTTGTGTACAAGCACTTTCAAACAATCACTGCACTTACCCAAGCTCGACCATCCAACACAATGGCGATAATTGGCGTCTGTTTTCGGATACACAATAGACGGAATAATTTGCCTTTTCTCGGTTGTTTTTCTACACTAAATCACTGGCTATAACGCTAGATTAATAGCGGATGATACCGCAAAGCACTGGGGCAATTTTTTGCGAGAATAACACTGGGAGGGGCGCGAAAAAACGATACGCGTATGGAGCACTTTAACTGGCGAACCGAACACGACGAGATCG
>JASCZW010016164.1:0-19154 GCA_034211315.2 Aedes japonicus | reverse complement strand
TACTAGTCCCTTAGGTACGTGACTAAGTTCTTTGAAATTTCAAAAAAATTTAAAAGTTCGACTCAAAGTAAATGTGGACGCACGGTTTAATACGTCACCGTGTCCCTGGTGGTTTTACAAGCATTTGTTGATGATTCATTGACGAAGAAATTGGAGAAAAGTTCTTTTTTGAAAAAAGAAAATTAGTTGTGCCCAAACTAGAGATGTGCAATTCAGCTCATTTTAAAGAGCGGATCTGAACCGATCAGCTCATAGGATTAAATCGATTCTTTTGACCAGCTCTTTTGATTTTGTGACGTCAACGTACGCACAAGTGTGAAAGTGACTATACTAGGTTACTATTGGTCTCAAAATATGGATAAAATTAGGCTTTAGCAAAGAAATACTTCACAATATGTGATCTGATCACGTGAAGTACAAAATTACAAGATTTACTTGTTCAATTAATCAATTATAATTTGATTAGTATTCATTATTCATTTAAAACATTCACCAAAGGATTCGACTAAATTTAAATAATAAAATGGATTCTAGATTCCTTATTCACACAAGCACCAACGCAGTAGAACTCTAGGGTTTTTTTTTTCATTAAGGCGAATCTACAATTGAGAGATTCTATCCGGGCTCGCTCTCTTTCATTCATTTAACGCCATTATTAAACTTGCGAGGGATTCTTTAGTACAGATTGAAACACAACAGTGCTGGCTAGCATACTCTACAAATAGTAGAATGAAAAACGTAAAGGTGATTGGTTTATGAATAAAAGAGAGCGAGCCCAGAGAGAATCTCTCAATTGTAGATTCGCCCTAATGAAAAAAAACCCTAAAACTAGATTCAGCTGTTTGAAACTTACTCTTGTTTGCGTTGCGTGAGCATCTCAAAGCAACAGCCGGTTCGTCGATTTGAAGAAAAAAGAAAACAAAGGGGGAACAGTGCTCTTTACGCAGTTCTCTTCTTATGTCTTTTCTGCATTTTGATTTGACAGAGTCGCTGCATAGTTCAGCTCAGAGCAGAGCGGACGGTGAGAATGATAAGAACGGGTGTGAGCTGGTGAGCTGCGGTTCTTATTTAAAGAGCTGGTTGTCATTTGCTCACTGAAATGAATCGATTCAGTGGAACAGCTCAAGAACGGATTGCCCATCTCTAGCCAAACATCTAGAGAATCCTTCGTGGTCTGTCTCAAAAATAGCAAAGTGCTAAAACTCCCAAAGTCAACGGTGTGTCTTGTAATCAACCGTTACAATGATACTCTGAGTGTGGATAGAGCACAGCACATCTATCATAAAAGTGGGAACTAGGGACAAAGAGCTGAGAAGAAAGGTGTTGAGGTACGTGAAAGGCAACCCAGGTGTCTCCATACGTGATTTGGTGATTTGATTCCAACTTTTCCACCGTGCGTAACATCCTTGCAAGAGAAGGATATAAGTCTTTTTGTGCCAGTAAACCAAATCGCTCCCTGAATCAAAACTTAGTGGCCAAAAAGCGAGCACGATTACTATACGAACGAGTTTTGACGAAATTTGAAGGCTATATTTTAATGGATGACGGAACATATGTCAAAATGGATTATAAACAAATCCCCAGAGGAAAATTTTACCTGACAACTGGTCGTGGGGATGTACTTTGCAGGTATAAATTTGTATTTGCTGATAAGTTTGCTCGGAAACTAATGATTTGGCAAGGAATCTGCTGTTATGGCCTTAAAACCAAGGTTTTCATCACATCGCACACAATGACGTCGAAGGTTTACATTAGAGAGTGTCTGAAAAAGCGGATTTTATCCTTCATTCAGCAACACCAGACCAGTTATGTTTTGGCCGGAACTAGCCAGCTGCCACTACTCTAAGGAGGTACTCGAATGGTATGCTGCATAAAATGTTAATTTCGTCGCCAAAAAGATTAATCCTCAGAATTGCCCTAAGTTCAGACCGATCGAAAAATATTGGGCAATTGTCAAGCAAAAACTTCGAAGATGCGGTAAAGAAGTGGCAAATGCACGACAATTGCATTTAAAGTGGAATAAGTTCACCGGTACAGTGTCACCAGCGGCTTTGCAGATCATGATGGCATCGATCACAAGTAAAGGGAGCCAGTTCGTTCGAAACGGTGAAATTCAATAACCAGTTATATATCGTTATAGTCGTTTGAAGAAATACCCTTATGTTTGTTTCATCTTTGTTTTCATTCTGTGATTTTGGGGTAACTTTGATTAGCGTTTATTGAAATATGTTTTATAAATTTTCCTTGCATCATAATTAATTTATTAATTGCATATTGATTTAAGATAACTAAAGCTTGTTTAACAATTTTAAAGGTATTTTATAAAGTAGGGAGCTGTTCAATTACAACGTCGACGTTCTTATGGTAGTTTAACTCGTTCTCCCTCTGCGTGGGCAGTCACCTATAGAAGTTTCCAAGAGTTTGTAAAACACATGTTCATTTGCCAACCTCCATCCTCCTAAGCACGTGGTATTAGAACAGGCCCTTATGGTTATTGAGAATAATTAAATCAAAATTAAATACAACAAATATCGAAAATACCTTCTAAAATGCTTAAAGCCGCTTAAGACTCTCCTCCTCCTTGCGTTGACAAACTCCCACATCCATTTACAAAAAACTGTATCATTCAAATATATTTGTCACATACCTCCCACCAATTGCTAACGTCGTATATGGGCAGCCCCTGAATATAATTTTGAACATGTTGACAACAGAAAAATGATTCATTATTTCAACCAGATCATTTCATAAGTCAATCTAATGTATGAAAATGGAATATAGTTGTTAATCACGTAAGCGAAATTGGCTCGGTTTTATGCCAGTATTAGAAAGAATGCACAGCAAAGTCGACATCTATGACCAAATTGGCTACACCTATTCTCTTGTCTTGACTTAAAAAATTAAATTTTACATGAAACTAGCTCAATAAATAGAAGACTATCGAGAAGTTGTGGTGGGTGAAAAATGGTATTCGACGCTGTATGCACTACCAATCATAAGTACGGACTCGCTTGGAAAGGTTAATTGAATTTGAAGTAAATTTTTCCTGAATCACTAAAATATAAAGTGAATCTGACCTGAATCTGTTGAATACGAAATAAATAAGACCTAAAACTATGTATAATCATTTCAATGTTAAGTCCGTTAGTTCTTATCATTTGAATGAAAGGTAAGTCAGCCCTGCATCACTTGAATATAAAGTGAATTTGACTTGAACCACTGGAAAACGAAGTGAATCAGGCCTGACTCACTATTATAAAGGGTGATACGGTCAAAATTTGGTCAAGGGAAAACGCGTGTAAATCGGTGAAATCGTTTATTTAAAAAATCAAATTAAATTTCTTTTTCAAGTTCAATTAGTATAAAATTCAGGAAAAATATTCAGTTAGGCTTCCGCTTTTCCAAATCCGAATTGCCGGGCCTTACGCTTGACCCCTGCCATCAGATTTTGTACAGCCACCTTGCCCACCTTCTTCGCCGCAGAAAGCCAGTTTGCCTTGAACTGCTGCTCGTCCTTAGCAGTTTTTTTGGTCTTCTTTAGGTTCCGCTTGACAATAGCCCAGTATTTCTCAATTGGGTGGAGCTCTGGCGTGTTGGGAGGGCTCTTGTCCTTGGGAACCACCTGCACGTTGTTGGCGGCGTACCACTCCATGGCCTTTTTACCGTAATGGCAAGATGCCAAATCCGGCCAAAACAGTACGGAACAACCGTGTTTCTTCAGGAAAGGCAGCAGACGTTTATTCAAACACTCTTTCACGTAAATTTCTTGGTTGACAGTCCCGGAAGCTATGAAAATGCTGCTTTTCAAGCCACAGGTACAGATGGCTTGCCAAACCAGATATTTCTTTGCGAACTTTGACAGTTTCGTGTGCTTGAAAATATCTGCTACCTTTCCCTTCCTTTTGCCGTATAAAACTCCTGTCCCGGAAGCTGCTTGTAGTCGGCTTTGACGTAGGTTTCGTCGTCCATTACCACGCAATCAAACTTCGTCAGCATCGTCGTGTACAGCCTCCGGGATCGCGCTTTGGCCGTCGTATTTTGTTTATCATCGCGATTTGGAGTCACTACCTTCTTGTAAGTCGATAGTCCGGCTCGTTTTTTGGCTCGATGCACGGTTGTAGACGATACACCCAGCTTATTTGCGGCATCTCGGAGAGATAGGTTAGGGTTTCGCTTGAAACTACCGGCAACTCTCTTTGTCGTCTCAGCGGCTTCCGGTTTTCGATTTTCCCCCGATCCAGACTTCCTGGCTGTCGACAAACGTTTCCCAAACACTTTAATTACATTTGCAACGGTTGATTTGGCAACTTTTAGCGATTTTGCCAACTTTGCGTGCGAGTAGCTCGGATTTTCGCGATGCGCGAGCAAAATTTTGATACGCTGCTCTTCTTGCTTGGACGGCATTTTGACAACTGAAGAGTGAATTCCAAAATCAAAATAGGAGCAACATTCTACACACACATCTTCAAAATGAGGGGTGTTCAGGTTTTTCAAATGCAAAATTGAAAGAAATACGTCAAATTGATATTGACCAAATTTTGACCGTATCGCCCTTTATAAAGTGAATTAACCTGAATTACTTAAAAGTATTCTGAGTCAGTCCTGAATCACTTGAATATGAACAAAATCAGGTACAAATCACATTAATGTGATGAAAACTAGACTTGAATCCCTTGTATGTGTTGTGAGTTATGGCTGACCCACAATTGTTACGTTGCGGATGCGTTGACGTAAATTTGACAGAAAAGATATAAGAAAACTGTCAAACTTACGCAAACGCACACGCAACGCATCAATTGTGGGCCAGCCATTAGTCCTGAATTACTTGAATTGGAGGTTAAGTTGAATATGAAGTGAATCAGACCTGAACCATTGTGTCAACCCTACAGGAGGTGTCACACCTCTCGCAACTCAGCAACATTGACCCTGGTTCTTGAACTGGCAACCGACCTGTCAACCACCCATCGGGCGCTGGGTGACGTTTCCGTAAGTATGAGATTTACAGACTAAGTGTGAGCGTGTATAGGTGAGTTAGTTTATAAGAGTGCAATTAATTTGTTGCTTTTTTCTATATGGAAAATATTGCGATGAGCGCCAGCTTTGATGTTCACAGGAGGTATTAGTTCACGATATACACAAAACCTATTAGTTGAATGAAAAAACTTTAGTATTTTAGATTTGGCCGAAACTTTGCAAATGAATTCCGAATAACAGCATGGACAAATTTTTTTAATAAACCTCTGGGGGATTTTCATAAAATTAATTAATGTTTATCAAAAGTACTATTCAATGTAGAAGGAGATGTTCGCTCATCACCATGAGGCACCAAGAGTGCACATCAATGTTTTTTTGCTAGAATGATAGATATGAAGAGAAAGTGTTGAACGTTCCGTCAGTGTGCGGCAGGTAGGAAATTGAACAGATGTGTTAATTGGAAATTGAGCGAAAAGGGCATGTGAACAGTGGTACTTGAACCAAATACGTCAACTTTTGCCTAACATACCACTGCGGGGTAGGTTGAAACACCGAACAAGTCCGCCACTTCAACAGTTATATTGTTAACAGTTAACAGTGTTGAAGTGGCGGACTTGTTCCGTGCTTCAACCTAGCTGTTTAATTTCATGAGTGGCTGAAAACTTTAAAAAACGCTCTTTTCATGAGTTATTTAAGATGTTACATCACCAACAACATGGATATTCCAACAACTTTTTCTTTGACTTTCACACAATTGGACAAATAGTTTGAAAGTTATAGGAGATTACTTCGACATTATTGGTTTTATTGGCGGATTCCACGTAAATGTCATAAGAAATTTTGTAATTCTGCGGGTTTTAATCAACAGTAGATGAACATGATTGCACTTTGACAAATAATACTATACTATCAGTATTGAGTACTTTTACTGATCATTTCGTAATGTTTCCCAAGTAGTTTCACCTATACAAGCTACCGGCGCTGACGTCAAACTAAATGTGCATTATATAGAACATTGTGGAACATTGACTTCATCACTCGTCTACCCAACAAAGTTTATAATAAAGAGTGTTTCGATCAAAATTTGGTCGACTTAAACTAGACGCATTTTCCTTCATCGTGCATTAAAAAAAATTGCACACCCCTCATTTCGAAGATGTGTGCGTGTAGCATCATGCCTCTATTTTGATTTCGAGATGAGCACTTCAGTTACCAAAATGTCGTAGAAAAAAGAGAAGCAACGCATCAAAATTTTGCACGTGCATGGCAAAAATCCAAACTACTTTTACACCAAGTTGGCGAAATTATTGAATGTGGCTAAATCAACTGTTACCAATGTATTAAAAGAGTTCGGTGAACATTTGTTGACAGCTGAGAAAGCTGGATCAGGGGGAAATCGAAAGCTGGAGGCCACAGTGGAATTCGAGCGGAACCCCAATCTCTCCGTCCGAGATGTCGCAAAGAAGCTGGGAGTGGCGCCTTCAATCGTGGATAGAGTCAAAAAACGAGTTGGGCTGTCTACTTACAAGAAAGTGGTGACTGGAAATCACGACGATAAACAAAACACGTCGGCCAAAGCCCGATCGCGAAAGTTGTACACGACGATGCTGACGTAGTTTGATTGCGTGGTACAGGACGATGAAACTTAGGCCAAGGCAGACTTTAAACGCCTTTCTGGACAGGAATTTTATACGGCAACCGGACGAGGAAAAGGGGCAGATATTTTCAAACACATTAAACGATCAAATCTGGTGTGGCAGGCCATCTGTTCCTGTGGCTTGTAGAGCAACGTTTACATTGCGACCGTCAACCAGGAAATTGATCTGAGCGAGTGCCTGCAAAAACGTCTACGGCCTTTCCTGAAGCGACACAATTATTCCGTTCTATTTTGGCCTGTTGCCATAACGGAAAAAAAGCCATGGAGAGATATGCTGCCAACAAAGTTCAAGTGGTGCCCAAGGACAAGAACTCTCCCAACACGCCAGAGCTCCACCCAATCGAACAATATTGGGCCATCGTCAAGAGAAACCTTGAGAAGACTCACAAAGCTGTTGTGAGCGAGAAACAGTTCAAGGCAAACTGGCGTTCTGGGGTGAACAAAGTGGACAAGGAGACTGTACAAAGTCTTATGGCAGGTGCTAAACGAAAATCTCGGGAATTCGCATTCAGTAAAAAGAAAGCTTAGCTGAATATTTTTCCTGTGTTCTGTATTAGCTGAACTTGAAAAAGAAGAGGATTTGACTTATTAATAAAAACTTTGATCCACTTTGATCACACATTACTGTTTGACCAATTTTGATCGGAACACCCTTTTGCGCAGATGGTCCTGCTAGTACGGATAGATAAATTTGAATAAAGAATAACACTAAACGTAAGTATATGCCATGAGCCAAGATACAATTGAAACCCTAAACATAGAAAGTATCACTTCACAATACTAAGTACAAACGCAAAAGCCTACATGAAAAATCTAACCTAAATAAATTTGTATTATTATTCTTCCAAAGGGATTTTATAACATCCCACCGTGGTAAAAAAAAAGTGCCCGAAACGCTAAAGAATTCTATACCTCAGCTCGGAGTTGAACGATTTCTGTAAATGTTGATTTAACTTGAAGGAAAATTGTCATGGAATCGCCACACAGAACTGCTTGGGGAGCAAATGAGCTCATTTTACCCTGGTTCCCCTAATACTTCCTTGTTGTTCAGAAATTTATTTGCTCGGTGTGACTCAAGATCACCAAAATGATGCTAGTCCTATGTAAAATTTTCAGGAAAATTGATTAAAGTAGGTTCGTTCACCGCACGGCTCTGTGAATGAAGATATGGCTGATTTTACCCTAATTTCCCTAGTATTTTTGTGTGATTCAGAAATTTCTTTGTTCGGTGTATTTCTACAGCAATAAAATAAGGCTAGACCTATATAAAATTTTCTGGCCAATCGATTGAAGTTGATTGCGTTCACCGCACGGCTATGTGAATTAAGATATGGCTGATTTTACCCTAATTCACCTAACATTTACTTTTTTTAAGAAAATTTTTGTTCGGTGTTTTTCTAAAGCAACAAAATAAGGTTACTCCCATGTAAATTTCCTGAAGACTTGATTGGAGTTATTTTCACCACTCTGTGAATGAAGATATGACACATTTTACCTTGAAAGTTGTGTTTTTTGTAATTCAGAAATTTCTTTAATCGGTGTGAATCTAGATCAACAAAGTCCTATGTAAATTTTTTTGGAAAATAGATTGTAGTTGATTTCGTTCACCGCACAGCTCTGTTAACGAAGATATGGCTGATTTTACCCTGATTCCCCTAATATTGTTATGTTATTCAAAAACTGCTTTGCTCTGTGTGACTCAAGATCAACAAAACTATGCTAGTCCTATGTAAAATTTTCTGGACAATTGGTGGAAAATCTGGATTGGTGTTGGTTTTGTTCACCGCACTGCTCTTAGAACGAAGATATTCACATTTTACCCTGATTTCCCCAATATTTTCAAAATAAAGAAAAAAATCAATGAATGAATGAATGAACTAATGAATTCGTGAAAATGCTGTCTCCTGCCTACTTTATACAGTTCAGGTGCTTGCAGCTGACGGCACAAATGAATGCAATGAACTGCATTGCATTCATCCTGATTCTCCCCAAATTTCCATTTGTGAAGCGGCTATCTCCTTGCCTTCACAAGTATGGATACCTACCGAAGCTGGGACCGTTTGGTAAATTGAATAATATTTTAATCATCAAAATTTACAATCTGCAAAGATAAATTTTTGTTTCATTTTTAGCCGTTAACGATGAACTTCGTGGACGAGCAACCTGGAGAAACAAGCCACAAACGGCACAAGTTCACTCGGCTTCATTTCTCACGGAAAACTTCTGCAGAGGACAATCTTGAAGACATGATGAAGGAAGCTTTGGCTTGATCAGATCCCCAGATGTCCTATATGTCGGTTAAATCAAAAACAGCACTGGAAACCTGACCAGGACTTCGGAGCGCAGATATTGAAGTTTTGTGTACCTCACGAAAATGATATTTTAATAGACAGTGGAAGCGATGGCAGTAATGAAGAAGAGTAGAGTGACAGTGAGGATGAAACAATTTTTTTTTTTTTTTTTTTTGAGGTGGTTTGAAAGTTTCCAAATGTTTTATTTGAAGAAGAAAAAAGTTTAGTGACGAAAGGAACCAAAGTAATACAAAAACAGATAAATGAGGCATAACATCATTTTAAAAGATGTGCGGTAAATGAAACTAACATTAATCGATTTTCCATAAAAAATATATTTCCAAATAACAAAAATATAAGTAAATTTCCGAATATAACGAAAATATTAGGGAAACCAGGGGAAAACGGGAATTTCTTCGTTCACAGAGCCGTGCGGTTAACGAAATCAACTCCATTCCATTTTGGTGAAAATTTTCCATAGGACTAGCCTTATTTTGTTGGTGTGTTCCTACGGCAAAAAAATAAATTTCTGAATTACACAAAAATATTATGGAAATGAGGGTAAAATCAGCCATATCTTCATTCACAGAGCCATGCGGTTTGTGAAACAAACTCAAATCAATTTTTCAGGCAATTTTACATAGGAATATCCTTATTTTGTTGTTCTTGAGTCCCACCGAACAAACCATTCTCTGAATAACACCAAAATATTAGGGGAATCGAGGTAAAATCGACCATATCTTCGTTTACGGAGCTGTGCGGAGAACGAAACCAATTGCAATCGATTTCTCAGCAAATTTTACAAAGGACCAGCCTTAATTTGTTGATCTTGAGTAACTCCCACCAAAGAAAATTATGATAAACACAAAACTATCAGGGGAATCAGGGTAAAATCATCATGAAACCAATTTCAATTGATATCCCAGAAAATTTTACGAAAAATTAGCATTATTTTGTTGATTTTGATTCAAAACGAGCAAAGAAAATTGTGAAAACATGAAAATATTAAGAGGAATCAGGGTAAAATCGACCATATCTTCATTCACAGTGCCGTGCGGTGAACGATACCAATTCCAATCAATTCTCCAGAAAATTTTATAAAGAACTCCGATCAAAGCAATTAATGATCAACACAAAACTATTAGGGGAATCAGGGTAAAATCAGCCATATCTACGTTTACATAGAAAATTTTACCAAGAACTAACATTATTTCATTGATCTTGAGTCACAACAAGCAAAGAAAATTGTGTAAACATAAAACAATTAGGGAAATCATGGTAAAATCAGCCAACTAACTCTAGACGATTTTCCAGGAAATTTTACATGGAACTAGCCATATTTTGTTGTTCTTTAATCACATCGAGCAAAGAGATTTCTGAAAAACACAATAATATTAGGGGAACCAGGGTAAAATCAGCCAGTTCTTCATTCACAGGACCATGCGGTGAACGAACCTACTCTAATCGATTCTCCTGGAAATTTTACATAGGACTAGCATCATTTTGTTGATCTTGAGTCACACCGTGCAAAACCATTTCTGAACAACAAGAAAATATTAGGGGAACCCGGGTAAAATGAGCTCATTTGCTCCCAAAGCAGTTCCGTGCGGCCAATAAGACCACGTCCATTCGATTCCTTAGAAATTTTTCTTCAAGTAAAGGCTAGGGGTGAGACAGCTGTACTCTGAGTTGCTTTGATGCACCGAGCAACTCGCGAGTAACTCACATAGCTGAAAATTGAATCAATCTTCATCGGCACTTCTCGGTTGCCATGGTTTCCACAAGTTTGACTTCAATTTTGTTTGAAAAAATAGTGGATATTCCGCTGATGGAACAACGTCGAGCCCTATTCCACCATTATAAGGGTTCTAGGAATATTTAATATGTGATACGAATGACTTTACTGAAGTTCAAGATAAGGTATGATAACGATATGTAAAGATTGGTAATTTGGTAAACATAGATTCTAAGAAGCTTCAAAATTGAGGCAAAGTGCTGCCGGCCGAGCTCGTTGGTCTCCTATCTTGCCCTTGTTCCACAGCACCACTTTAAGTCTGATTTTCTGGCGGATTGATGCTTCAACATCAAATAGCAGGTCGGCTTGACCTGAACTGATGGGCTCATTCAAAGTTTGACTTTATTGGAGACTAACATTTACAGAAATTCCACTCCGGACCGAGATATAGAATTCCTTCGCGTTTCGGGAACTTTTTTTTCCCACTGTGCATCCTTTTAAAAATTACGAAATCAGAAATAAATTTTCTTCTAGTCTGTTTGGTTGCTTGCGCAACACTCGTTTCTGATAGAATCCTTTGTCTTTTCGAATCCATTTCTTTCTGGACACTTTCTGTTGATGTAATAAAATGACAAGTTGTTTGTTTACCCTTTGTCAGTTCCTGTTTCAAATGCTGACAACCTGAAGGCGGTCACATAACCTACACAAATTCTACACTGTAAATAAAAACTGCGTCAAAACCAAAATGAGCCTATTGGTGGCAATCTCGAGCGAATGGCAAAGAAAGCAAGTCTTGCTCGAGATTATGGAAATACCATAACAACCCCACAAATGTTATACAACTGAGCAGTTGAACAGACAGATAAAAATATCACCAAATTAAATTTCTGTTTCGTATCCTCTGAACAGTACATTATAATGTCAGAATGCCAGGCACTCAGAAATTCCACAGTTTTTACCTATTCCTGGTGAAAAGTAGAAGCAAAAGGATATTCTAAGCTAGCACATGAACCAAACATATTTAACATGATCTGTAAAAAATATAGAAAAGAACATGTTTTAAAATAGTTCTAAGACAAATATTATAATATGTATATATGAGACATTATAAATAAATGAATATATAAAAATGAAATTCAAAACATATTGCGATCAAACATTTTAACCCTTGCAAATGATTGAATAAATAGGACAAAATCTCCTTACAAATTGAGTTTCATTGGACTCTGGGATGGTCATGACCTTCACTGGCTTAGTTTTTGATAACAAAATACACTGAAAAAAAATCAATGGGACATGAAAAAGTTTTTGTAAGAAACACTATGTTTCCTTAAAAGTGCCCATCTTGTGATGTATGAACGGTTGGTAGGGAACATAATTACCTATCTTGAGACAAAATTTCATCAAAATCACAATTTTTTTTTAAATCGACTTTGAATTTTTTTTAAATGATTTTTTTCAGTGTAGGGCTAAATTTGGTTTTTTTTTAAATTTTTTTTTCTTAAAACATGACTTTTTTTGTGATAATCACCTATACAACACTTTTTTTGTAGGAGTCGTTATTTTTGTATTAAACACATTTGAAAAAAATCGATAAAAAAAAAGTTTAGCCCTTTTCAAAAGACAGTCTAGGAAAAAAAATTGAAGAAACTAAGTGTGCAAAGTGGCTTATCTAGTCATGGTCTACTCACTCAGTAAGTTTCGTTGTAATCTGAGAGGGTGCTGCCAACATTTCTCGAGTACTTTTTCAAACAGAAGTATCTGATTTTGTAAACAAATTGGGGAAAACTCAAACGTTAAATTCGTGAAACCCTTAGCATTTTCATGCAAGCTACCAAGATAGAATTACAGTTCCTAACATGATGGTAATGTTACTCCGAGAGGGTGTTGATTGTTTGGAATTAACGTTTGAAATTTACTTCCTCATGATTACAAATCACACGTCTGTTTGAAATCAGATGCAGTTGCCGCGAAACACTGATGAAATATCGGCTCTAAAGCTATTGGGCCTGTCAAATTAACGAACTATAGATTAAACAAGCCATCAGAACTGATGGAATCCACTATTTTATAGAACAATGAACCAAAAGGAAGGAATACTTTTAGTAGTTCTTCTAGCTCATTCTAGGAAAATTGATTATCACAAAAACACACAAATGACAAGAGAATAAATAGCGAATGCTTCTCACAAGACACGTTTCCTCATGCGTGCTTAAATTATCACTCGTCCCAGTCGGTGCTCATTGTAAGCTACCCGTTTCCAAAAGAACGAAAGACACTGGTTAAAGATGAGAAAATTGCAACCTTCCCAAAGAACATACGAACGACAGGATCAAATCGTTGGTGATGATGGTGTTTTCCAGTTCCCCCGTACATTCGCACATGCTTGCCCACACAAGGTTCAAGTGGCTAAAGAACACAGATGCCGGGGCTGCCGACGAGCTTGATGATATCCTATAGATCACGGTGGCTTTGATAAGGATTTAACACCTGTTTTAGAGGGTGATGAGGTGAGAAAACCCAAGCAGCAGATTATAATCGTTTGGAGAGGAACACTAGTCTACGACTAAAGGATTTTTGTCAGTTTACTATACGCTTTCTGAACACATCCTAAAATAGGAGATTAGCCAACTTATCCGGTCTTTTCCGGATTGTGCATTTGAGACAAGTGTTGAACTTTTGTGATCAATTTCAAAATTCACGATTTGCACGAACTTCCACACGTACATGGCCACATTTAAAATTAAACGACCTTTTTGTGATATCGATAGAGAAAAAGGAACACATTCAAACCACGAACACATCCATCAATATTCCCACCGGGAGTAATTCCGGCCAAATTTGCAATGTGTAATTTTCTCCATTTGAAGGCAAAACCGATCGGGCATTATAACCGTCCCTCGGCTCTCCTCTCGGCTCATCGATAATAATCACAGTCCACCGATGCCGTTTCCTCTTTTGGCATAAATGCAGATTATGACTTTCTTTGCTGAGAATTGCTAACCTGACAAATCCCGATCCGACCGAATGGATCGGACACGGTTGGGATGGGCAGAGAAGTCAGACAGCCAGCAATTTCGTTCCAAATGGTCAACTTGTTAAAAATTCCACTCATGGATTCGAATGCTTCTGCTGTCGGTTGAAATCATAACCGGTCGAAACCTGATCCGCTTTTCCGCCCCACGGGACTCCGGTCTGTGTGTGTATGTGTGTGCGTCTATGCTTCCAGCCCGGCTCGGAGGTGTGGAAACCACGAAAACAATCTACATAAACTTTGTGGAAATTTTTACTATTATTACGCTGTGGTTCCTCACTGGTGGCAGAGGTGGCTGGCCAACATTTCATCGGTTTCGGGAGTCCAGGCAAAATGGACGAATTTTGGAAGAACACACTCACAGCAAAAGGGGGAAAATATGCAATTCTTCTGCCAGCAGGTGTTTGTCAGAAATGCTTAGTTGAACGAAAGTGCTCCTTCTGAGTCGGCCATTGATAACGGGGAGGAGCAGTTCGGATGTCAGGCAGGTCGCTTTCATGTTCTTCTGTGCGATGAGGGTAGACCACATCTGATTTCGGTTGAATAATTTTATCTTCGGAATGTTTTCGGACACTCCACTGGTAAAATTAATGCAAATGATGTTTGGGGAAATGTTTTGGGAAGCTCCAGTTTCATTTGGAAACATAATTTAAGAGAGAGGCGAACATAAATGAAAAACTGCAACCGAGAATGCTGTTGTTTCAAAGTTGGTTTCATATTAAAAGGACAGGCATTAGATGGATGGTTATTTTAGCTAGAATAGAATAAACTCGTAAGGAGTCAGAAGTGCCAACTTGGCTCGGTTATTCGACGAAAGCTGTCAATTATTGAGGGAAGGAACATGAAAGCTTTGTTATAGCGGTTGAAGCCGGTCAAATTTGACTTGTCATTAGAGGGCCGAAAAACTCTCATTATGATGTAAGGAGTGTATCGAAAATAAGCTATCCACAAACTTTCTTTCAAATTATGTTGAAAACCGATATTTTATTCATACAAAAAATTGATCCTTTATTGTACGAGGTTAAACTTGAACATAATGAAGACCGGATGAAATTTAAGTTATTCCTTCACGAATTTTCGAACTTTGGATCGAATGCTCTTCATTAAGTTCCGGACAAGTGTTGCATCGCATTTTTTGGACACTTGAGCCCAAATTTTTTTGAACTCCTTCATGTTCCCAGCTGCCTTACCAGTCTTCTGGAAGACCCTCTTCACGATTGCCCAGTAACGTTCGATGGGTCGAAGCTGAGGGCAATTTGGTGGATTGATATTTTTCTCAACGAAATCTATACCCTTTTCCGCAAGTCAATTGAGAGTGGTTTTGGCATAATGAGCCGACGCTAAATCCGGCCAAAACAGTGGACGTTTACTATGCTTCTTATATAAAGGCAACAATCTCTTCTGGAGACACTCTGATCGATAGATTTTCGCATTTATAGTTCCGGTAGTGTAAAAATTGGTTGACTTCAAACCACAGAGACATATTGCTTGCCATACCAGTACCTTTCGACCGAATTTCTCCACTTGAATCGACCTGTCCGCATCACTCACATCCTCCTCAACGACGGCAGTAAAGTATTGTGGACCGGGAAGGGTTTTTGAGTCCTCCTTTACATAGGTCTCATCGTCCATCAAAACGCATGCATCCGGACGCTGCAAAAGACGCGAATACAATTTCCGGGCCCTTGTTGCTGCTCGCTTCTTCTGTTCTGCACTTTGTTTCGAGATTTTCTGCTTCTTGTAGGTCTTCAGGTGGTTTCGCCTCTTGATGCGCTGGATCATTCCGACACTCGTTCCTGCTTTTTTTGCCAAATCACGTATTGACATTGATTTGTTCTTCATGATTAGAGATACCACTTTCTGCTCCAGTTTCGGGTTGGAAGAACCGGGTTTTCTGCCTCCTGGTAGCTCATCCAAAGAATAGTGTTCCCCAAACTTATTAATGATGGTTTTAACAGTCGCATGATGAATTCCAAACCGTTTCGCCAATTTTCGCATAGTAATACCCTTCTCACTTAGCCATGTGTCCAAAACCTTAATTTTCACTTCCTTTTCAATACGCGACATTTTGAAAACGCAGAATTTGAACCGCACAAACAAGTAAACAAAAGAGAGCTGACAGTCAAACGCACAACATGCAGTGTTCAGAGCATAAAAAACCATCACAAATACATGCGTACAACGCAAATGTATGTGCATAGCTTATATTTGATACACTCCTTAGTAGGAGATGTTTGCTCATTAAGATATGAAACGAAAGTGTTGAAATATTTTGATCGTTACTCCACGTACGGAGAATACAGACATAACAATTATAGTATGTAAATCCCATAATGGGAGAGCCCATTAACCCATACTGGTGGGGACCGGTACCACAACACTTTACGGTCTATCTCTCCGATATCTCTAAGTCAGAGTATGACGAGAGAAAGAAATTGAGTAAAATCAGAAGTTGTGTACAAAAATAAACCCAAAAGAGGAGGATTCCTTGAGCGCGATCCAACACGTTTCTTTTGCCTGTAAAGGTGGCGGATTCGTCCGTGCCTTGACCTACCCCGCAGTGGGATGTAAGGTAAAAGTAACGTCCTTGGTTCGAGTACCACTATATTCAAGCCCCTCGCACAGTTTTCAATACTTCTATTCAATTTTCAACCTGCCGTACACTGACGGAACTTTCAACACTTTCTCTTCATATCTTTTATTCTAGCAAACATTACTGTCCACTTTTGGTGCCTTATAGTGATGAGCGAACATCTCCTTCTACATCATTACTCCACGTACGGAGAATACAGACATAACAATTCGACATGGAGTTTTCATAAAGGCCAATGTCGCAAGCGTAGACAATGGCTTCTTCAGAAAATTTCTTGAGAATGCTAACTAAATCATATTCATCAAATGAATAACCACAAAGATTGTACAGGAGGAGTTCCTTTTAACAAAAAAAGTGATAGTTTACTTGAGCGAGGGTTCATTTTCAAGAAAATTGCGGAAGAAGCCATTGTTTATAAAAACTCCATGTCGAATTAAAGTAAGTCTCGTTATGAGTTGAGATGACGCAAAAACGCATTGAAGCTGGATCTCTTATCAACTTTAGACTGAGAAATTATATTCTGTCGAATAAACTAAGTGGAAGGAAGAAGATGTTTGCTTGATAAGCTGGAACGATTAAGTTGAAGATGATCCACGGAGCTCAAAAGATTTTTACTTCTTTCCATAAACTACAAACATAACTGTAGTTACGCTTCTAGATCTTATGACCGTACTTCAAGGAGTTCTTTGATGGCAAAAAAACATACAACCCAAAATGTAACTTAGATCTCTGAACCTCTTGGAATGAGAACTTGGAATAAAAACATATCCATAAATCCATTAACCCAGTTTACCATTGAACTTAGATCTCTGAGCCTCTTGGATTATGAACTAAATCCATAAAATACCACTCTATCTCCATTGAACTTAGATCTCTCAACCGCTATAAGAACTGAATCCTTAACCAACCAACATACCTCTGGTTAAGCTTGTAGATTTCAAAATTTCAACTTAAGGAAGTTCTTGGATGATGAAGAAAACTCATTAAACCCAAAAAACCATTGAACTAAGATCTCTTAACCACTAGAAATAAGAACTTAATCCATACAGTACCAACATATCTTTGGTTACACTTGTACATCTCATGTTCTCTATACAAGCAAATTCTTGGATGGCAAAAAAAATCATCTGCTCAGTATACCATTTAACTTAGACCTCAGAACCTCTATGTACATTAACTTTATCTTAAAACTATCAACATATCTTTTATTACGCTAGTAGATCTCGGTACCTTAAATTCAGGATTTTCTTGGATGACAAAGAAAGTTAATTTAACTCAAAGCGCCATTGAACTAATATCTCTGAGCCTCTTGAATAATGAACTGAATCCATAAAGCACCAACTGACCTCTGGTTAAGCTTGTAAACTTCAAAATCTCAATTCCGGGAAGTTCTTGGATGACAAAAAAAAATCATTCAACCGCAAATATCATTGAACTTAGATCTCTCTGCCATTAGGAATAAGAACTGAATCCATAAACTACCAACATATCTCTGGTGATGCTTGTCGAACTCAGTACCCTAACTCAAGGATGTTCTTGGATGACTTAAAAAAATCATTTAACCCCAAATATTTATCACTGAACTTAGATCTCTGAGCCTCTTAGAATGAGAACTGAATACATAAAGCACCAACTAACCTCTGGTTACACTTGTAGATTTCAAAACGTCAACTCCGGGAAGTTCTTGGATGACGAAAAAAATTTATTCACCCCGAAATTCCATTGAACTTAGATCTCTCAATCGATAGGAATAAGAACTAAATACATAAAGTGTCAACAAATCTCAGTTTACGCTTGAAGATTTATTTACCTCATCTCCAGGAAGTCCTTGGATGACACAAAGAATTCATTCAATCCAAAACGCCATTGAACTTAGTTGGACTTAGTGGACATAGAAAATTCATTCAACCCGAAATACTTTTGAACATAGATCTCTTAACCGCTAGGAATATAAACTGCATTCATCAAGTACCAACATATCTCCGGTTTTGCTTGTAGATCTTATGGCCTGACTACAAGGAGCTCTTGGATGGCAACAAAATTTTAAACCCAATATGTAACTTAGATCTCTAAACCTCTTAGAATGATGAGAACTTAATCCATAAAGTGCCATCATATCTCTAGTTACACTTAAATATTAAATAAACTCATCTCCAGGATGTTCTTGGATGACAACGAAAATTCATTCAATCCGAGATACCATTGAACTAAGATCCTAGAGCCTCTTAGATTATGAACTGAATCCATAAAGTACCAACTTACCTCTGGTTTCACTTGTACATTTTAAAATCACAACTCCAGGAAGTCCTTGGATAACAAAAACAAATCATTCAACCCGAAACACCATCGAACTTAGATCTCTGAGTTTTTTGGATTATGAACTGAATCCACTAAGTACCGACATACATCTGGTTACACTTGTAGATTTCAATATCTCAATTCCAGGAAGGTCTTGGATGAAGAAGAAAATTTATTCAACACGAAATACCGTTGAACTAAGATCTCTTGACCGCTAGGGAGATGAACTGAATCCTTAAAGTACCAACTTATCTCTAGTTACTGTTGTAGATTTAATAACCTTACTACAAGGAGTTCGTAGAGTTGCCCTTTCGCTCAATTTTCAAAAACATCTGTTAATTTTCCTACCTGCCGCACTCTGACAGACCTTTCAACACTTTCTCTTCACATCTTTCATTGTTGTTCCCTCTTGGTGCCTCATGGTGATGAGCGAACATCTCATTCTACAAAAGAAAATTAGTTGAACCCTAAAATCCTATGAACTAAGATCTCTGAACCTCTTGGATTATGAATTGGTTTCATATATTACCAACTTACCTCTGGTTGCGCTTGTAGATTTCAAAACTTCAACT
>JASCZW010016163.1:0-19193 GCA_034211315.2 Aedes japonicus | reverse complement strand
GTTACGTAATAGTTAATGGTCCTTTACAAGGCTCGCCTGTAAAGGCCACTTCCTTCGTCCGAACGTCGCACTGTGGCACTTTTTGACCAGCTGTTGCACCAGCTTTAGTGCAGAAAAAAAAACCACGATCGTGGGGGAAAAAAAACCAAAACGTACTCGATTGCGGAGCTAACTATGCAGCGAACTATCACACTCGAACGTTCGACAAGGAATGTATACAAAATGTTCTCGATAGTTGGTTTACAAAATGCAATATTAGATTTATTTATACATCAAGTAATGCATATCTTAACCAGTTTTATGTATCATAGATCGTAAAAATCACACTTTTTTTCATATGCCGAAAGATGATCGTCGAGTGGACCACATTGCCTTCGTTGCTGTTTCCATAGCATCGCTAAAATAATTATTATGTAAAACTTTGCAAACAAAAGCTTACATTTATCTGGCGCCACTCCACTATGGCATTATAGATTTTTTACGAGTTCCAAACGAGTCCTTCGCTTAAATTCGTCAACTGCAAAACTTCGTTCAATCTGACGGAGTCTATGGTCGATAGCACTTTTGTTCCAATGCTACATTCAATTAAAAAAACAGTTTTATATTCAGTTTGTTCAAATAAATTAAAATAAGACACTTACCATTCATAAGATCAAAAAAATTAAGTGGATACGGGTGATATGACATACACACATATGATTCCGCAATGAAATAGGGTCTGTCAAAGTTATGTTTAATTTTCATTTGAGCTATAGTACATCCGAACTGGTTCACGCATGATATGTATAGGGATTCATTTGAAAATTATGCTCCAAGAAAGCAGTTGATTTTATATGGCATTTCTGATAAAATTTCCTTGTTGAGTTGTTTGAGTGAAGACAATTTAATGTCAATTTTTTCATGTCAAAGTCATTGTTTAAGTTTACATATAAGCCCCTTATCAATGCTGAGTGTCGAGTAGTTCCTACAAAGAATGTTGCAACCTTAAATCAATTTTGTTTTCTAAGGTCTCTTAAGAAATGTCGTAGTGGGACTTTTATGCCTAGAATTTCAACATGGGACAATCTAACTTGATGTTTCTTTGATACAAACTCAGAACAAAGTATATAATTTTTTATTTGTATCCAATAGTATAGTTAAAAAATTAAGCATATATTGAAAAAGCTGCAATTTGACCAAAAGCAACGTAGGACAGTTATGCGTAGAACGGCAGTATATAGCACGCGAGTCGAACCGAAATGAATTCATAAGGGATCAATGGCCAGTTTTTAATGGCCCGAAATTTATCATTGCACTGTGGCGGGTGGACTATGTCCTGTCCAAACCACCATATGAGAGCTCGTGTAAACTGAATTTGTTACCCGTTGTTGAGGACCCGGATAGGGAAAAACATATTTTCAATCTGTCCAGACAAGAATTTGTATGGGAGCAAAAGTAAGTAATGTTTAAGTAAAAAAATGAATTACTTTTACTAATAGCACTTAATTGTAATTTCAATGCAAAAATGTTATGTTTTTCTGATCAAATGGGGTATGAATGAAGTCATTGTATTCAGTTGAACGAGAGTTATTAGCGTTCAAAAACCTTTCACTTTAGCGTAACGCTCTCATTTTTCAAAATTTTGAAGAGACACCCGGTATAGAAAAGAGAAACGTAGTCCTACGTTAAAAACTCTATTATTCACTCTTTAGAATATGTTTGGATTCCCAGACAACCACAAGTCGTATAACAGTGTTCAAGTAGTATCGTATATTCCTATATTTTAAGTCAACATCGCAATTTATTGTGGCCTTTATCGTGTTATGTTCACGTTAAATCGCAAAGAGTGCAAATTTTCGACTTATATACTGCCGTTCTACGCATAATTGTCCCATGTTCTATGGGTTTCCCTATATACATGGGACAGATATGCTAATAACGGCAGTATACGATGTGTCATTTATTCATCGTACTGCGTTACAAACAAAATCGGATAAACATCGCTAAGCTTTTTAAATCGAATTTGTTATTACAAATTCAATCGCATACGATATTAAACCAACTCGTTTAAGAAAACAATGGAATTTGCACGTATATGGCCTCCACTTTTGCACGTATAAGCCACATTTTTTTCATTCTATTCGATTTGTTTACTTACATATATGTTTGTATGTCATAAAGACAACTTTCAATATACGTGCGTTTGGTTGTCTGGTTTAAATACATCTGAGTAATACCCAGACAACCAAAATGCACGTATATTGAAAATTATCTTCATGATATACAGACACATATATGTAAGTGACCGAATCGCATAGAATGCAAAAATATGGCTTGTACGTGCAAAAGTGGAGGCCATAAACGTGCAAATTTCATTGTTTTCTAAAACGAGTTGATTTGATATCGTATGCGATTGAATATGTAATAACAAATTCGTTTTAAAAAAGTTAGCGATGTATATCCGATTTAGTTTGTAACGCAGTACGATGAATAAATGACACATCGTATATAAGCCCAAAATTTGCATTCTCTAAGATTTAACTTAAACATAGGACGATAAAGGCCACAATTAATTGCGATTTTGATTAAAAATATAGGAATATACGATACTATTTGAATGCTGTTATACGACTTGTGGTAGCGATGGTTGACGGATATGAGTTCGCTGCCATAACTCGAATGATCTTAGGTAAACGACTTTATATGGTCTTCAAGTGAGGCGGACCAGTACTTTGGAACGCATTCGAATAGTGTTACGTATCTGAGGAAGTTAATCATTCAATTTCCATAGTAAATGCGTATGAAATTATACGGTAAGAAAGAAATATGAATTTCATACGACTGCGCAATGAAAGCATCGTTAAGGCGTAATATAGTTTTTATTGTAAATATTCATGGATTCCATAAATTCGTCGTATGAAATCAATAGATATATAGTATGAAGATCTTATCATAGTCGTACACACTCCCCTTGGATATGTGATCTGTTCGCGATGGGTGGGCCTACACTTAGATGGCTACCACAGCCATATCCTGCCGTGGTGGAATCACATCTTGAGTATTTTGATTTACTGCCGCGTCACATATCTGGCATTGTTGTACTGATTTTACAGATGCGGTCCAACGGACATCCTATCTGGGAGTCTTGAATGGTGGTGCAATCTGGTGGGGCTCTTTCCTCAGTAATAATGATGTGGGATTTATTCTTGGCTGCAACACCTTTCTTAAGCGGTCCTCGAGACGATGAGCCGTAACCTCGCTTAAATAGAAATCTAGCTAGACAGGTATATATTGATAGACAATGTGTTCAAGATTATTGGTATTCGTAGGGAACCGACTGCTGGATGCACTGAGTAGAAGTTTTATTGATACTAGGAACGTAACGCCATTCTTACTTTGTTATTTCTCATTTCAGAGAGTCATAATACAAATACCACACATTATAACAAACAATCTTATGACGGCTTCAGTCTCGATAATTTTATAATAATAGATAGGGAAAAGGCGTGATGAAGCATTACTTTGCCACCGAAACGTGAATCATGTAGCTGACCACGACTCAAATAATTATTGTTAGGCTGTACATGCATGTCAGACTTTGAAGCGATTAAACGACTAAGAGATAAGTATTAGACAAATAAAAAGAAGGTAATGAACAGACAAGTAAACGTACACTTTTTTACAACCGAACTTTAGAATTTAACTGAATAACGCAGAAGACAAGAATTGATTAATGCGGACAAAGTGATAGGTGAATTAAACTCGGTAAGACGAGGTATGCATCGATGGCTTTCAAAGCACATAAGAACTAGACATCAGTTAAATAAATTACAAACGAATGAAGAAGTTACGAAAGGCCCTCTTAAACTTGCCTTCGTTGCTACATATATGTTTGTATGTCATAAAGACAACTTTCAATATACGTGCGTTTGGTTGTCTGGTTTAAATACATCTGAGTAATACCCAGACAACCAAAATGCACGTATATTGAAAATTATCTTCATGATATACAGACACATATATGTAAGTGACCGAATCGCATAGAATGCAAAAATATGGCTTGTACGTGCAAAAGTGGAGGCCATAAACGTGCAAATTTCATTGTTTTCTAAAACGAGTTGATTTGATATCGTATGCGATTGAATATGTAATAACAAATTCGTTTTAAAAAAGTTAGCGATGTATATCCGATTTAGTTTGTAACGCAGTACGATGAATAAATGACACATCGTATATAAGCCCAAAATTTGCATTCTCTAAGATTTAACTTAAACATAGGACGATAAAGGCCACAATTAATTGCGATTTTGATTAAAAATATAGGAATATACGATACTATTTGAATGCTGTTATACGACTTGTGGTAGCGATGGTTGACGGATATGAGTTCGCTGCCATAACTCGAATGATCTTAGGTAAACGACTTTATATGGTCTTCAAGTGAGGCGGACCAGTTACTTTGGAACGCATTCGAATAGTGTTACGTATCTGAGGAAGTTAATCATTCAATTTCCATAGTAAATGCGTATGAAATTATACGGTAAGAAAGAAATATGAATTTCATACGACTGCGCAATGAAAGCATCGTTAAGGCGTAATATAGTTTTTATTGTAAATATTCATGGATTCCATAAATTCGTCGTATGAAATCAATAGATATATAGTATGAAGATCTTATCATAGTCGTACACACTCCCCTTGGATATGTGATCTGTTCGCGATGGGTGGGCCTACACTTAGATGGCTACCAAAGACATATCCTGCCGTGGTGGAATCACATCTTGAGTATTTTGATTTACTGCCGCGTCACATATCTGGCATTGTTGTACTGATTTTACAGATGCGGTCCAACGGACATCCTATCTGGGAGTCTTGAATGGTGGTGCAATCTGGTGGGGCTCTTTCCTCAGTAATAATGATGTGGGATTTATTCTTGGCTGCAACACCTTTCTTAAGCGGTCCTCGAGACGATGAGCCGTAACCTCGCTTAAATAGAAATCTAGCTAGACAGGTATATATTGATAGACAATGTGTTCAAGATTATTGGTATTCGTAGGGAACCGACTGCTGGATGCACTGAGTAGAAGTTTTATTGATACTAGGAACGTAACGCCATTCTTACTTTGTTATTTCTCATTTCAGAGAGTCATAATACAAATACCACACATTATAACAAACAATCTTATGACGGCTTCAGTCTCGATAATTTTATAATAATAGATAGGAAAAGGCGTGATGAAGCATTACTTTGCCACCGAAACGTGAATCATGTAGCTGACCACGACTCAAATAATTATTGTTAGGCTGTACATGCATGTCAGACTTTGAAGCGATTAAACGACTAAGAGATAAGTATTAGACAAATAAAAAGAAGGTAATGAACAGACAAGTAAACGTACACTTTTTTACAACCGAACTTTAGAATTTAACTGAATAACGCAGAAGACAAGAATTGATTAATGCGGACAAAGTGATAGGTGAATTAAACTCGGTAAGACGAGGTATGCATCGATGGCTTTCAAAGCACATAAGAACTAGACATCAGTTAAATAAATTACAAACGAATGAAGAAGTTACGAAAGGCCCTCTTAAACTTATAAATGTAAAACTGACCGACTAATTAAAGGGCGATACGGTCAAAATTTGGTCAATATCAACTTGACGTATTTCGTTCAATTTTGCATTTAAAAAACCTGAACACCCCTCATTTTGAAGGTGTGTGTGTAGAATGTTGCTCCTTTTTTGATTTTGGAATTCACTCTTCAGTTGTCAAAATGCCGTCCAAGCAAGAAGAGCAGCGTATCAAAATTTTGCTCGCGCATCGCGAAAATCCGAGCTACTCGCACGCAAAGTTGGCAAAATCGCTAAAAGTTGCCAAATCAACCGTTACAAATGTAATTAAAGTGTTTGGGGAACGTTTGTCGACAGCCAGGAAGTCTTGATCGGGGGAAATCGAAAACCGGAAGCCGCTGAGACGACAAAGAGAGTTGCCGGTAGTTTCAAGCGAAACCCCAACCTATCTCTCCGAGATGCCGCAAATAAGCTGGGTGTATCGTCTACAACCGTGCATCGAGCCAAAAACGAGCCGGACTATCGACTTACAAGAAGGTAGTGACTCCAAATCGCGATGATAAACAAAATACGACGGCCAAAGCGCGATCCCGGAGGCTGTACACGACGATGCTGACAAAGTTTGACTGCGTGGTAATGGACGACGAAACCTACGTCAAAGCCGACTACAAGCAGCTTCCGGGACAGGAGTTTTATACGGCAAAAGGAAGGGGAAAGGTAGCAGATATTTTCAAGCACACGAAACTGTCAGAGTTCGCAAAGAAATATCTGGTTTGGCAAGCCATCTGTACATGTGGCTTGAAAAGCAGCATTTTCATAGCTTCCGGGACTGTCAACCAAGAAATTTACGTGAAAGAGTGTTTGAATAAACGTTTGCTGCCTTTCCTGAAGAAACACGGTTCTTCCGTACTGTTTTGGCCGGATTTGGCATCTTGCCATTACGGTAAAAAGGCCATGGAGTGGTACGCCGCCAACAACGTGCAGGTGGTTCCCAAGGACAAGAACCCTCCCAACACGCCAGAGCTCCGCCCAATTGAGAAATACTGGGCTATTGTCAAGCGGAACCTAAAGAAGACCAAAAAAACTGCTAAGGACGAGCAGCAGTTCAAGGCAAACTGGCTTTCTGCGGCGAAGAAGGTGGACAAGGTGGCTGTACAAAATCTGATGGCAGGGGTCAAGCGTAAGGCCCGGCAATTCGGATTTGGAAAAGCGGAAGCCTAACTGAATATTTTTCCTGAATTTTATACTAATTGAACTTGAAAAAGAAATTTAATTTGATTTTTTAAATAAACGATTTCACCGATTTACACGCGTTTTCCCTTGACCAAATTTTGACCGTATCACCCTTTAAATAACATTAGCAGACGCAACGAGCTCCCAAACTCTTTTAAAGGAAACTTCTCTCTTATGAGTCCCATCAGTAAACCATAAAAAATATACTGTTGGGACTAGACTTGTAACATCATACATTATTAAATTGATAGACTGCAAATATCTCGAAGACATAATGACAACTTATTTTTGATTCAAGAAAACTGCTCGAAAAGACTTTCACAGAACATAAATGGCATTCCAAACTACAAAAGACTGAAGAAAAAATTACAGGTGGGTTATACCAGGGATACTCACGTAGGATCGTGTTGGTACGTAGGTGTTCTGTACACTGTATAGTAATTATGGTATCATCTAATTGATACACATCATAACAAGAAATAACTAATTATAACCAACTTATACTTAAGTCAAGTTGGTTAATATTAAAAAAAAACATTATTTTATTTTGACCCGTCCCTGCATATGAAATTGTCTACATACTGCACATTATTGTCAAAAGCATCGTTTCCGCTGGGAGGCTCCCGGTTGCCATATGGCTTCAGAAGCGCATGCCACCCACGCAGATGTCACTTGCAAAACTTTGCAGCGTTTTCTTCTGGTTTGTAGATGAGCAAACGCAGGCGATAGTTTGCGTGCCTGACGCGCAATCATGAGGAAACAATCTGTATTAAACATAGAGTCAAACCTAATTAATTTCATTAATTTCAGTTCCAATTCCAAAAAGAAGACAATTTGAACCATTTGTTACCCGTTTTTGAGGACCCGGAAAGAGAAAATCTGTTCAAATGAAAAATTGTATGGAAGCAACAGTATGCCATTTTTAAGTTAAAATGATTCGAAGGGATTTACTCAACGATATCATCAAAAGCCTGGGTTGAGGTTTCTACTCTATTCAGAGTCCCGTCAGTAAACTTTCATAAAAAAATGGTTTTTGAATTTCTTTTCTTTTTTTCATTAAAATCTTACATCTGGTAGGCCTTTTTACCCTTCTTACATCAATAGAAGGGTGTTAAGATGGCTTGAAAACTCGACTTTTTATCCGAGGCCCACTGGGCCGAGTGTGAACCGATTTCAGTTCTGTTGACGGCAAATGGAAGCTACACCATTCCCAACGCTATTGATTTTTTTTCATTCGGACATTTCGTTACGAAGATATGAACGAAACAGTACTTGAAGGCCTATTATAATAGTAATCAAACAGTTTAGTCTCCGATTACATACTGAGCTATTTGTGTACCGATTTTAGTTTTGTTGGTGCCAAATCAAAGCTATGAAATCTCTTAATAACTGGTTCATTATGATTGGATAATCCTTCATGGAGATATGACCAAAACAATACCTTAGAGCACATAATTCTGAGATGAAAATATTCTCGTTGCAGTGCAAAACCGAACAAGACCAATCACACCAATCGATGCCGCTTGCATTCTATTGTGTCGCATCTGTTGCGTTGTATAGCACATACAGCGGACTAGCCACACTATCCGACTCTATAGAATTAGAGCAGTATCGATTGGCTCCAGGGGTCTGGTTTTGAACTGCAACGAGTATATTCGAAAATTACACAAAGTCTCTATTTACTCTTTTCAACGAATATGTACTTATTAAGCATCTTTAATTCATATCGATAATCGAAATTGATACTTAGGATTATCTAATAATGCATTCTATGGACTAATTGTATGAAATTTCTAATATTTATGTAATTTCCTCTTCTATATAAATAACATAAACAGGTCATTAAAGATTAATTATGGTAATATTTTAATCACATCGATGAACAATCCGTCCAGGATTGACAAATAGTTCATTCTTAAAACTGAATGTATGACATATCGAATATTCTTCCTGGAATTTCTGATGAAAATATGTATTCAGTACAACATTGGCCACATTTGAGTTCGTAATTCTGATGAAATGTAAGAAGGGTTCAGTCTCACCATCGGTGGATTAATGCAGGTTTTCGTTTGTTCATACGTACCAATTGAATTTTCAACGTTTGTTATTACGGGCAACAGTTCAGAAACTGACACGTCTTTCCGTAATTTGAAATGTATTGCTGATCGGCTCCAAGTAATTGCGTCAATTCTGTTGACTTTCAGATGGATCGCCAAACCCTAGCAAATTGTAATGAACGTCAAGCTAAGATTAAAAATGTTATTAGTCAATTTCGCTTACAAATCTATAACCATAACAACTTTCTTGTTGAAACCCACATCCGTCTCCAACGTGTGGGTACTTTTTCAAAAATTTCGGTATTTTCTTCTGGTTTTTAAGTAGCTCTTTTGTATCCGCAATTTAATACGTATCCTGTTAAAAATAGGATTTTTCAAAAGGGAGTGATATTACCACACTGTTTATCTTTTGTTCCTTCCTGAATACTTTTGTAATGATGGATTGTAATGTTGTCTTTCGCTGTCTTGAAAGGAGATATTTCGCCACAATATCTGTGACGAACTTTTGCCCCTCTGAAGATAGCTCCAGATCATCCGCTCTTTTAAGCAGTTTGGTTCTAAAGATAGTCCGATTAAGATTGCTTCTCTTAGCCGTTCCACAAATGTCCGGTTCAGTTCGAGAACCAGTGTGGGAATCGGAACGGGATTCGGATTCAGTAGCCAAATTTTCACTAACGAGTACGGCGTTTCAAAGGTTCTATGGGAGATTTACAACTTAACCGGAAACACACAATAATAAAATCGCAGTAAACTTACGTTTCGTTCACGGCACTCGCATATCCAGTTCCAAATCAGGTCAGGTTTGCAACTAACACCTGCGAGTGCCAACGCTTGGCAAATTTCCTCTCGTGGCCAAGTGATTAAGGCCGCTGTATTGTGATGTGATGTGATGTGATAAGAACCCACCATCAGTGCAAGGATTACCTATGGCTGCAGGACTATTCTCAGCAGGTTGTTCTGAGAGAATAGCCTACGCGATGGCTTGTTGTAGCAGGGTCAATCGATCTCAGTGAAGACTACGGCCAGAAGGCCACGTGTCTTTGCACGACAAGGGACTGGCGAATCCACGAACCCTTGTCCAGTCAACAAATCCTTTGACTACTTTAGGCTACTCCCCAATCCTCGTTATATAGTTGTATAGGAACAGTAGAAATTTTTAACATAAATGATTTATAAAAAATGTTAAAACAAAAATGAAAATTTACGGCTATACTGAACCTTAGATTTAATTAACACATTTATTTTTGTTTTTATTTGTACTAGGAAATGTGTTGATATTTTGCAAATTTCTACTGATCCTAATAGAATAGTTGTGAGCAATAAAACTTGTGAGGACTAGAGCAATGTTGCGGGGACGCACGCTCCATTCCAGTTGTCTACTCACCATTTTGCATTGATTAAGGCCGCTGTATTGACACCAAACTCTGTACGCAATAAAGATTGAAAGATATTGTAAACTTACCACTAAATACCACAAAGCAGTTTCTCCATATTCTCCATTTTGTTTGTTCTGAATGACATCGAACGTTAAACATCATACGATAATCGTATGATTTTTTTCACACAAGGTCCACTTATGAGATTCATTATGAAATTCGTTTGACATTTATACGTGCTTCTCATTCAAATCTAGTTCGTATGTATGCTAAAAGCTGGATATGGAACTCATACGTGGCGTATGAAGTGATTTAGACTGCTAAATTAGTTGTCCATAACGTTTGCATTAAAAAAACTGAACTTTTTCGGATGGTGATAAAAACAAGCTAGCTAAAACAAATAATCCCTTTTGATAAATTCCCCATGGGAGGTAATTATTTAAGCTTACTTGCGAAAAAAAATCTATGCTCTTGCGAGCGGTCTTCCGGCAGTTAACCGGAACATTCGCCATGGCGGACGAAAACATGCGTGTAGTCATGTTTTTGAGTTCTTTCTTCGTTTTATTTATCAATTCCTCCTCAGTTTTCGCGACAAAATTGTTGGAGTAGATCTTATGCTTCAGGTTGGCCCAGAAATTGTCGATGGGATGCAGCTGGGGGACGTTGGGCGGGTTCGCCGACTGGAACCCAAATCGATATTCAGTCGCTCCATCTCCTCCAACGATCGCTTCGAGTAGTGGGCTGACTCTAGATCGGGCAAGAACACCGCGTCTTTGCCCTTATGGTATTTCTTGATGACCAACGCAACTTCCGGCATTTCGTACTATAAATTTCCCCGTTCGCGGCCAGTCCGGAGCGAAAGAAGAGCGTCTTTGACATCCTCTTCTTGTTGATTGTCACACACAGCAGCACCTCCTTGGGGAACCTGGTGTGTGAAATGAACTTCACCTCGGAGCGCACTTCTTTCGTACGGAAAGTAGGGCACCCCGCCTGCCAGTCGTTGCCATCCAAGATGAAATAGGTCTCGTCGTCCATCACCAACACCACGTCGCGATTCGCCGGTAAAATCGAGTTGACCATCTTATTCAGCCGCTGCCGCTGCGTCATGGCCCGCAGCTCCGAAACCAGTGGACGCGACTTCCGCTTCCTGACATATATGTTCATGTTCGTCAAGTACTTTTTCACTGTTTAGCCGGTTCAACCGAGCTTCCGGCCAAGTACACAAAGTGCCGCACGATGTCCGTTTTCGACGCGGCGGAGTGCCGTTCTTTGAACGCGCATACTTCTGAACGGAGTTGCTTCACTGTTTTTGCCATCACGGTTAGAGTTCGACTGATAGAGCTGTCAAATTTTGTCTGCTGACTTCTGGGTTACTATGATTGATGCTGCATGGGTAGTTTCGTCAGTGCGGGTGAAGGTAAACACATGAAAAATCTGCAATTTTTGTCCGCCTTTTAAATGCAAACACGACAGACATTATTAATATCGTATGTTTAGTCTCCTCAGTGCAGTAGTATATAGAATCTTTCGTTGGACTCTCATGGCCCACGTCTTAGAATATCATAGTCGATGGCTTTATCAAAGCGGTATAGGAACTGACATGATAATAATTGCGCCGATTTGTTTGATATCGGCTCATCGAAGATCCCTATTCGGCTATCAACAGATCGATTCAAGGCATGTTCTCGGTGTTGGTGTTCATAATTTGACTTCGTCATAGATGTTTTGACGAATTTGCTATCTTACATAAAGAATTCTATGTTTACAAATACTTTTACAACATCCAATCGGATGCCTGAAAATAGTAAACGCTTTTCATACCCGAGACGTGTTGACATCTGATGAAAAAAGGGCATTTTAATTTTGACAGAAAGGGTTTCGCAACGAGTTGGTATCAACATTTCTCGAGTACTTTTTCAAACAGACGTATGTGATTTTGTAAACAAAGAGGGGATGTAAATTTCAAACGTAAATTTCTCAAAACATCAACACCCTCACGGAAAGTAACATTACCATCATGTTAGGGAACTGTAATTCCTTGTCTTGGTGGCCCTAGTTTGCATGAAAGTGCTAAGGGTTTAACGAATTTAACGTTTGAATTTTACTTCCCCTCTTTGTTTACAAAATCAGATCGTCTGTTTGAAAAACTACTCGAGATTTGTTGCAATTAGTATATTGAAAATCAGTTCAGAACTCTCAACAAAATTAAACTAAGTTAAATTAACTTTACACTTGGTTGGTTTGGTCATTTAGATTTTTACTCAGCACAAGCAGGTTTATTTATGTCGTCATATTAAACAATGTTATAAAAGAGCAAGCCATTTTATAGTTATTATTTTTCTCTATAATTTAGGTTTCTTCCCTATTTTTTGTGTTGATTTTTGAAACCCATAATATAGTATTGTCAAATTTACTCACTTATGTTCTGTGACAGTGATGATTATGAATTATATTGAATCAAATACACTAACACAATGCATTCTAGTTTATTTGGAAACTAAAAATAATAATAGATTATGATTAGACAGATATCTAATGCTAGACAAACGTTTACGTGCCGACTAACACCAGGCAAACTGTATCTACGTCTAAAATACGTAATTTGTTTTCTACTCTGCTCCCATCTTCATTGCATTGCGTGGGGGTTTCAATGTCGCATAACACAAATTTTAACTGATGACACCAAGTGCAAGTATGCAATTCATCGTTTCTCGTTTGATCTAGAGAACCGTCCCTTCCGCATTTCTCTTTCCACCGCGTTATTCCACGAATTCTATAAATAGTGTCCGCTTCCTTAGTTCAGTGGCATTTCTCAGCTGTGTGTCGTAGTAGCTCGCACAATCATCTGGGCTGGGGCTGGGGGTTTGTTTTCATTTTTAGTGATACCCAGCGTTTCTGTTTTGGCTACACACTATCATTTTACTAGACGCTCTAGGCAAGAAACATTGGAGGGAGGCGTCACCATCTGGTTAAAATTTGGCTTTAGGCCAGGCACGAATCGGGTCTCAATTCCGAGGGGGTATGTTAGGGGAGTTTGCTTTCGGAATTATTTTCGTTTAAGTATCTAAAGAAACGCAAGAAAAAGAAGCAAACAGAAGTTTCAGTTTAGTTACAACATAAAATTTAATAACAGAATAACAATTGAAATGATGATTTTACTAAACAGATAATAAGGCGCTCCAAGCGTAAACGCAAAAGTAATGAATGCAAAATAAAGTACACGTTGATTGTTTGTGAAATGCTAGTTAGACAGTTGCAACTGTTTTGTGTGTTCTCGTTTCCATCGAGTGTAGTACACTTGGTTTGTGTGTTTGGATTTATTTCTGTTTTTGGAAGCTGGACGGGAGATTGTGATCGTTGTCCCAAGCTGCTCACAGTCCAGATTTTGATCCTTTGCCGCCCATGAAGTGCTCATTGTAAAGACCATTCAGCTGCTCCAAGAGGATGAACGTTAGCACGGTATGTGGACCCAATCTGGCGTAATATGCGGTGAAGCCTTTCCACAGGGCGAAGATTCCTTCATGCCGGACAACCTTTACTATCACATCGATTGTGTTCTTGTATGGTGGCACCTCACCTGCGGCTACTTTCATGTTTTGGATTCTAGAAAAAGTAAGAGACCGTTTATAATGTATGCTTTAACCTAGTTATCTAGTTATTCATGTCACCTCGTTTTGGCAATATCTACTGGCAGAGAAGCAGCCGTCGTAATCAAACCAGAGAACATACTGGCCGTAAAATGTAGGCCGATTCCTTCGTTGAAATATCCACTGTTGATGAGGTAGGTCTTGGCTTGTGAGTAGGAAGCCAACTGTGCAGCATTTACGACCATGGCGCGACCCATGGTAGGAATGCATCCACGCCATAAGGCAAATATTCCTAGAAATGAAACGTTTAGTATAATCATTTTATGATCCGATCATGAGCTGAACCAGCCGAGGCTGAAAAGCTCAATAATAAAGATATCTAATCTAATCTATGATCCGATCAAGTTTTGCTATCGCTTTTTTTTACCTTCCTCTCTCGCGATGCGCGCAAAAGCGTTGAAGAAATTGGTATAGTTTCGTCGCTCAGCCACCGGTAATCGACCATCGGCTGTCATTCGGATTAGAATAAGCTCGCATGGATTGCCGACAAATGAACCAACAGCACCAGCCATCATGCCCATGGCCATAGATTCGAATAGATTGGGTGCTTTGTTCCTTTTCCTAGAATTTAGACGGATTAGGGATCAATCAGAGTTCGATATACAATAATTAGGGAAGGTCCATTAATTATGTCACGCAGTACGGGGGGCGGGGGGGTTTGGGAAAACGTGACGATCCATACAAAAAAAAATGAAGATCCATACAAAAAACGTGACAAGGGGGGAGGGGGGGTTATAAAACGTATGTTTTTGCGTGACGTCATTAATGGACGTTCCCTTACTGCAATGTACGATTTAATTGAATGACGATTTGATCTATTGCTTGCCGAATAATCGACTGGTGCAGTTTTCATGCTTCCAGATTCTATATGTTTAAGCTGATAGACGTTTTCTAGGATTTTTATAATGCCGAGGCTTCAATTGGGATAATATTTTTGACTTGGACCACTGCCGAAGCAGTGCTCCACCCTACCAAGATTCATTAGGTCCATAAAAATCGTAAGAAATATTTCTCTAACGAAACACTTCTGTAAATCATGTGGCAATTTAACCTGAGTGTCATTTTGTTTTGTGGTTGGTAACGTGTAACAATCATGCTTAGGACAGTATGGGTTGATAGTGAACTATAAAAGTTTTAAATAGGTGTCAGAGATATATGGATGACTTTTTCTAAAATAACACCGGCCGTCTTCCGTTCTAGCATACTTTACTTAAACGGATAAAGTCAGCAACTGGAAATCAATAAAATTAATAGTAATATAATACCATAATTTTTTTTTGCAATTCACACTTATAACACAGATCTTAGATAAAGCAACAAATGCACTATGTATATGTAAAAGAACTTTTGGTTATAAATGGGGATTGCGACCAGCAATGATCCACTGGATATACACGGCAACTGTTAGACCAAAATTAGATATGCTTCCTTTTTTCTTTTTTTCTTTTTGGGCGTAGAACCACTACGTCCACTGAGTTGAACTACCCCTGTTTACTATTCTAATTCGCATCTTAAAGCTAGATCACCATTTGTCAAGTGACCAGCCTAAGACGCGTTTCCCAGTCAGGCAAAATTGAGTTTATAAAACCCACCACCTTTCCAGGATTTGTAGTCCAAATTTCTTTAGGTTGCATGTAGCCACTGTACAGAAATTTAAGTCTCGCTCTTGTACAAGCATCGCAACTGCAAAGCAGATGTTCTGAGGTTTCACGTTCCATGTTACAGAAACGACAGATATCAGTCTGAACCTGGCAATATGCTTTCATATGATATCTACTCGGACAATGTCCGGTTACTAGCCATGTATAGGTACAAAGAACTCTCTTATGGAGCTCCAGAAGCTTTTTACTAATTGTAACATTTGAAATTATAAACCTTTTCGATTGAAACACTTTGTGGTGACCAACCAATTGGTCATCACCCTTTTGCTCTCTCCAAAGATTTTAATTCCATTTTATGGTACAGTATGATATACCAGCAGAATGGTTTCTGGAGCCAATAAACTGTGCATTTGAACCTTGTTTAGTAAGCTCGTCTGCTCTTTCATTGCCCTCAATGCCACAGTGTCCCAGAACCCAGAATAAATTTACCGAGTTCTCTTGGCACTCCTTTCGCAGTGAAAGAATGCATTCCCAGACAAGTTTGGATGTGCATTTATAATTACTTAACGCTTTGAGTGCCGCTTGGCTGTCTGTAAAAATACAAATATTTGCATATCTATATTTCCTCTTCAGACAAACGATAACACATTTTATTATAGCAAAGATCTCCGCTTGGAAAACCGTTGGATCGTTTCCCATCGCCACTGAGATTTCTACCCCAGGGCCGAAGATTCCCCGTTTTTGTTCCAATGTTTGAGCCATCTGTGACGAATTTTATGTAGCCATGACGAACAGTGGGACCTACGACTTCCCAGGTTTCATCCAGTCTCCATTAATATACATCACTGGCCCACTTTGAAAGCTTTGTAAATTCCTCAGTCACCAGTCACCAGTCACCAGACAAGAAAGTTTTAAACCGTTTAAGTCTAAGCATACTCTTTTCCGCTTCTAGTTGCACGTGAAAAGGCAGCAGATGTAGAATTGCATTCAACGCATTTGATGGAATGCTGTGCATCGCTCCCGTTATAACAATGGATACTAGCCGTTGAAGTTTTGTAAGCTTTTTCTGTGCAGTAGCCTCTTTTGTTTTTGGCCACCACACAAGAGAAACATACGTTACTTTTGGACGTATTATGAATGTATAAATCCACATTATCATTTTTGGTCTTAGACCCCATTTTCTGCCAAATGTTTTTGAGCATATCCAGAAAGCACTGGTTGCCTTACCGATCACACACTCAAGATGAGCATTCCAGTTCAGTTTGGTATCCAGTATCACTCCTAAGTATTTAACCTGTTCACTAAGATGAATCTTTAATCCTCCTAAAGGGCGAACACGAAATTATTGCGACACATTCAACAGGGCATAACTTTTTTACCATTGGGTAAAAATCAACCAAATTTTGCACACTTTCTCATTGATGTGTATTGTTTACATGCTGTCAAACTAGAAGTCGTATTTTTCGATTCAACGAAAATGGAGGTGAACCAACGCGAGTCGAGAGAACAAATTCTTTCCAAACAGTTGGGAAAAATGTTGAACACTCACCATTCAACCGTCTCCAGAGTGTTGAAGCGGTTCCAGGAGCAGTTGCCGTTGGACCACGGCAAAGGAGCTGGAAGAAACCCGGGACCGGAAAACAAAAAGACGGAGGGAAAGGTGAAGCGGATGATTAAAGGGTGTCCACGATGAAATTGCTCTAACTTTTTAACCGTTGGGTAGAATTTAATGAAAATTTGGGTGGATTTAGTTCATAGTGCAAGTTTTAAAGTCCTGTGATCAGAAATCGCGGAAATGGAGTCGAACGAACAGCTCGTGCGTGATAAAATCTTGCGCATTCATCACGAGAACAAGGATCTCTCGCATCGTTCCACCGATAAAACGTTGGGAATCGCGAATTCCACGGTGTCGCGAGTGATGAAGCGGTTCGAGGAACGGTTGACCACCGATCGGAAGCCCAGAAGTGAAGGCAAAAGTATTCCGTACAACACCAAAAATCACAACCGCGTAGTTAGGGCCTTCAACCGAACGGACAGGTGTACATAAAAGAGTGCCTATAGAAGCGGCTGCTTCCTCTCCTGAAGGCCCACAACGTCCCAACAATCTTCTGGCCGGATTTGATCTCATGCCACCACTCCAAGGACGTGCTGAAGTGGTATGCGGACAATAAGGTCAATTTCGTGCCGAAAATGTTCAACCCTCCCAACACTCCGGAGCTCCGCCCTATCGAGAAGTACTGGGCGATTATGAAGCAGCACCTTCTTAAACGACCTAAGGTAGTGAAGACAGTCGAGGAATTGAAGAAAGTATGGGTTTAGATGCAAAAAACGGTTGATTCACAGGTTGTGCAGAATCTTATGGCCGGGGTTAAGGCCAAGGTGCGGGCATTTGCGTATGGACTGTAAATAAAATACGAGTAAAATAGTAAAATGAAGTTTAATAGTTCTTTCTCAATCCCTGAAAGTTTGATGGCAATCGGATGAAAACTCGAATTTTGCGAATCAATTTTGTGTGTGGCAATTTCATCGTGGACACCCTTTAAAGCAAATCCCAACGTCTCATGCCGTAATTTGGCTTAAAAGATCGGCATGTCGCAGAACTACGTCCAGAATGCAAAGAAGAGAGCTGGACTACATACATACAAGGTACAGAACTTCCCAAACCGCGATAAGCGGCAACGATCGACGGCTAAAACTCGGGCACTGAAGCTCTACGAGAAGATGCTGACAAAATATGACAAAATAAGCCGATTTTAAGCAAATTCCGGGGTTGGAAATTTTCACCGGCAAGTTCTATGTGGACGACAAATTTAAAAAGAAGAAAAGGCGAAGTTCGCCTCCAAATATCTCATTTGGCAGGCCATCTGCTCTTGCGGACTGAGGAGTGAGCCTTTCGTGACAAAGGGCACAGTAAATGGCGAGATCTACAAATCTGAGTGCCTCGAGAAGCGCCTTTTGCCGTTCTTGCAGCAGCACGACGAAGCTCCGCTATTTTGGCCAGATTTGGCATCATGCCACTATTCTAAAAGTGTCCTGGAGTGGTATGAGGCCAATTCTGTCAATTTTGTTCCAAAGGACATGAATCCGCCAAACTGTCCGGAGCTGCGCCCGGTTAATATTTTAAATGACATTCAAATTAACCCATTACTGGATGGAAACGCAATTCAACTTTATTCGTTTGATCAATGTGATAGAACCTGACCGCACTGTTTGGGTGGCGGCAGGACCACAATCAGTATTCTATACTGATGGGTCAAAACAAAATGATCAAGTAGGAGCTGGGGTTAATTTTACAGTATCAATGGGTAGATGGCCAACAGTCTTCCCGGCTGAAATTCAAGCATTTGTGTAATGTGCTTTCCTTTGCCTAAAAGGCATTATAAACATGCAGATTTATGTATTTTCACTGATAGTCGAGCAGCTTTATCTGTGTGTGTGTATGTGTGTTTGCCATCAATCTCTCACTGACCGGCAGTGCTTTTATGGAAGAAACTTGTCTGCATTTCTTCAGAACTTTATATGTAATCACTATGTGCAAACATGTTTAGCCCTGGAGATTGCAGGTGACATCTTTATTGAAAATCCAACGACCCCGCATGCAAATCTTCACATTTCAAATAGATATGTGAAGAGTTTTCACACTTCCAGAATCAAATATAAATATTCTTGATCCTGGCGTGTATATAGTTAAGGTATATTTTTGATAATATAAAACGTATCAATGTTCAT